>JABXJD010003277.1:0-30979 GCA_013375575.1 Percina caprodes | reverse complement strand
AAAAAGAACACTTTTGGATATTTTGTTTGTAGCAATGTTAGACCAAAAGTATTGCTTTATAATTGCCTCATGTACTAAAAATCTGAGGAACTATTTAAAAGGCAGCCTATGGACATTTCTGAGTGCATAAATAAATGTAAAAACCACAAATTTTTTCCACTTTTGCAAGGAATATATTCAAAGTTCAGGTATTTTTCAGAACTGGGTATTAATAGGGAATATGAAGGAAAAGAGGGTAGACTTTTTCAGAGAATTAAAAAGCTAAAGTTTTAGCTGTAATGGCAGTAGCTGACCAGCAAATGGAGCTGCAGCCTTAGCTGTTTATTTTAAACTGAGATTTGAGCCCCCCATTTTGCTAGTCTGATTAAACTATTATACTGTACACACACACACACACACACACACACACACTTTCAATCACACACCCATCTCAGCAGGATTTGCAGCATCATTGGCCTTTGGCCTTTAACCTCCAATCAAAGCCCAGCCAAGGTTGTGTGTGTGTTTTAGTGACATAACACACTCACACATGCATGCCTGATACTATACTTCCTACTGAGGCATCTGTTGCACATTGACCGCTACTTGCCTATACCTTAAACCAAGTCTTCTCCCTGATATGTATTGATTTATGTCATGGGGACTTGCATTTTGTCCCTGAAAGGAGGGCAAGTCCCTACAATGTGACTGTGTAAACAAAGTAATATTCCTACAACATGAGTTACACACACACAGACACACAGACACACACACACACAAAGTTTAAATCCTCATTCCAACCAATCTACCCTATCCAGACTAAAGGAAGGAAACTATATCATTTTATAAACATTGCATATTACTAACCTTCTAGAAGGGTATTTTTGTGTAAGGCCAAAAATGAATCTCTTAATGAGACATCTGCTCTTAACCTGTTAAATGGAAATTGTGTGGGGGGGGGGGTGTCGGGGTGTTGTCCATCCATCCATGTTTATTAGTGCAGTAAGTTTTCCAGTTTTGCAGTGTAGAGAAGACACCATGCTTAAATAGCAACGCCACTATAGGAGACGATCTTCAGATGATGACTTAATGTAAAATGTCACTCTAATTTGTTGTCTGAATACCAAATGAGGCAAAAACATGAAGGTATTTGTTTTACATTGTAATTACAACACTGTAGATTAGGTACATTTAACAAATGATTATTTATTTAGTGTAAGATAATGTGGTACGATGTCCTGTCACAGCTCAGGTGACCGCCTGATGGTTTAATTTCACTGAAGCCTCAAGATTCAAAGAGTTGCCTCTTATTGCCATTAGAGACTGTCATTAGAGACTGATATGTCACAATGAAAAACAAGAGTTCAGTTCACTTGTGTACATTTTATTTTAGGGTGATTATGCCCTTAATACATCCCACACAATTCACTCAGTTTGTTAGATATTCCATTTAAGCCAAATATTGAATGTGGGATTGTAATGAACAAACGGAACGTTGAGTTACAATTCTGTATTTTTCTGATTATTTTCATCCATTACTTGATCTTTTTTTCATTTTGAGAGCACAATGTTTTTTCTTTCATGTCTTGTCTGCTTTGAGGGGTAAATGATGGCACTCTGTGTGTATATATTCTGTGTATATGTTTAGTTTTAAGTGAATTTTACTACTGACCACAAGTGCTGAGGAGGGATGGATGTCAGAGAGGTCAAGGAAGGTTGAGGGAAGAAACGCATTCAGTTAAAATTTTTCTCACAGAAGGCTTGTTTGTAGATGACATTCCTGTCTGGTCCTCTTCCACCTCCCTCCTCCACTGACCACTGGCTGCCTGTCTGTCTGATTATCCCCCCTTACACAAACATTTTTGTAAACTATCATCTATGTAAATGGTATTTTCACAACTTTTTCTTTTGTGGTTATTTAAGTTATTTATTGTGTAAAAGGTTTTCATAAGCCCCCATTAGAGCTTCATTATGTGCATCTTTTCATCATCACAGAGATCTGCTTTTTCAGGATGGACACCATAAAGAAAGCAACTTGAAGACAACAGTTATGGAATTGTTGATTTACCTTAATAGGTCATCAGTAGGACAGCAACAACATACACCTAATGGGGTCAGCACTTTCTTTAAATGATTGCGCTAACCTTTTGATCTCTGATCATTTAACAGTTGAAGAATACCAGCCTGTTCACCTCTGTCTGTAGTGCACACAGTGTGCCACACTGCAACCAGGATGGAAATGATTTTCACCTCATTTTGGAAACTAGTGTCTTTTGCAGTGGAGGTTAAATAGACACAACTCTTCTCAGATCAAAAAGTTTATTATATTTGCTAAAGAAAAGTCTTTACATTCCTTTCTGCTGGTTGAGGTAGTCCATGGCCAAGTATTCAAAGTGACATTGGTAAGATAAACCCATTCAGCTGAGACTCGTTTCATGTTAAAAGGCGCTTTTACCATCTATTTTTATGAGTTTTAGCAACCGCTGGCTAAAAAGCTGTTGTGCACATTTTGACAATTACACAAGTTTTTATTTATTTTTGGTACTTTTCCTACAGATGCTAATGTATGAGGAAAATGTGTGATAGAGGAAAATTATCTCCACTATATATAATGCAAAATGTAAAAACACAAGAAAATGCCACAAACAGAAGTACTTTAGATATCTTAAGTTATTTAACCTGTAGAAAATACATGTTGGTCCTAGATAGCAGCCAGTAGCTTTGAATTCAGATGTACAGTGTCTTTGTAGATCAGGAAAAAAAGAGGATACTCTGGCTGGCTCTGCTGGCTTTATTTACATGAACTGTATGGACAATAGGTACTTTGGTCCCTTAAAACATAATTTTGAGTTGAAATATTTGGATATATCTTTTGATTCTGGATCTTCATGGACTTCCAGTGTGTACCATGTCACTAAAAAGGCTGACGTCAGTTCTCTTTTTATTTAGTACACGCTTAGATTTAGCCTGTGCTGCTTTGGCACAAAGAGAGAGCAAGAGATCAGTATGCTAGCACCGTTAGCTTATTTCCTTGCCACCAGAATTGAGCCTGGGTGTAGTTTCTTGTCAGCCGTAAGCTTTAACCACTGTTATTTCAGTCCTGTTTATGACACACAAACACACACACGCACACACACACCTTGACTTTACTCTTATTAGACATGTGGTGTGACTAGTCTCCCTCTGGCATGTCTTCTCTCTTTCTACTCCACTGTTCCATTTCCTTCTCATCAGGTTTACCCCAAAATGAGACTATCTTTTACTTTTGCACTACTTAAATTAAAGCAGCCGTGTACACTTTAAATAGTGAAGAAAGCATGCAATATACATTAGAAAAGATATGAAATGAGTTTTGTTGACCCTGTATATGTGTATGTGATTGTCTCATATAAGGGAATACTATACAGTGATCCAGATGTAATATTTGATTCGTAATTAATATAAAGTAAATGAGTGAACATTCATTAATAAACTTAAAACTTCCGGTTACAGAGTTCAACCTCGGCTGTTTTTGTATGTATGTGGGTGATTGTTCCAGTAAATTTTTTTAAATTTTTATTATACTTACAATGGATGATGGGGGATTGTTGTCAATGTCCCTGGCGGAAGTTGCAAATCCATGGTGACAAGGCCCCAGGGATTGATGAGCTCCGTCCATAAAGGGTTTGGAAGAAATGGAAGTGACATGTTCCACGGGATCCGTGGGTTTACCACGCACTTAATGCACAAACCTGAACACGTCCACACAACCCAGCAACCCCACTCCTCCACACACAAGAAACCCTAACTATAATTAGCTTCTCATCATTAATCCAAAAAGGTTTTTGCTGCTTTTGTAACAAATACTCACTTGCTATGACTATGGGCACAGAAGAATTTCAGGTTTGACCACTGGAACACAGAGATACTCAGACAATAGCTTTGAAGTTAAGCAATGCTGGCATTTTATATAAAGAAATGGTAAATGAATCCACATACAGCAGGTAACTTGACAAGGACAAGAGCTTGAATACCAAAATTTACAATTTTGGCAAATAAAGATCCAACAATCTTGTTTTTCTATTTTTAAAACTTTTGGTGCACCTTTCTAACCTGTGTCATACTACACTTCAGGTTTACAGTTTGATGATCAAGTTAATAAAATAACCAGCGGATGCAGTGTACATGAACAGAATCCAAACTCTGCCAGACTCCTGGGGGAAAGGTTCGCCATCAATCCTGGGTGAAACAAGAAGGAAATCATTTTCCATATTACTGGGATATTACAACAAATACCTATCAAACAGAAACAGATCACAAAGATTATTGGAATCACAATTTTCCCCATCCAAGCCTTCCACCCCACCCCAATTACCCAAGTGCCCCAGTCCCACCCAGAATCAGTGTGATGGACATCTTGAACCTTGAGACTAGTGGCAAGGTGGTTTAGCTGATGAACAGTGTCAGTGATGTGAACACAATGTCTGGGATGAATGTGCAGCATTGATCACCTATCACATGGCAAAGCCCCCCCCCCTGAGCTGCTAACAGTAAATCTAGACCCATCTCGTCCTGAAGAAACATGTTACGCATAGCTGGCATGGGTGGAGGGAAATTGGTGAACCCCGCAAACACATTTAAGTGATTATTTGATTTCTGTTTTGTGTAAAGCTCGTTGGGACTGTTAAAAGAAAGTTTTATATTTATACATATATATATATATATATATATATATATATATATATATATATATATATATATATATATATATATAAATATAAATATATATTATTAAAAAGACACAGGTAAAGGTTAGAAGTTATGTTTAAATGAACTCATTAAATACCTAATATAAACATATATAACATTTCCAAACAGCATTTTCAAAACGTGCTGTAAATCGGTATTGGGACCTGAGTGCTGCGAAATCAGAAGGTGAAACGGCCGTGATTCAGCGCAGAATATTGGCCCTCCCTAAATTAACGTTTCCGAACCAAAATGAGCCGCCACCCGCTGGAACTGAGGAGATACTTACGGAGATATTTCGGAGAAAGTCTGGAGACAGAAACGAGACGTTTCGGTGAGTTTGTGTCGACTTCAAAGAAACTTGTAAGAAAGTGTGTTTTCACCGCCGAGTGAACACGTCCATGTCAATCAGCAGACTAACTGTCTAAGTTACCGTACAGTTCCTCTACGAAGAGGAGAAAACTCTTCCTTCTCCATGTTAACTTACAAATACTTTATTATATATTATAATTAGTTTGGTGAACACGTCCATGTCAATCAGCAGACTAACTGTCTAAGTTACCGTACACCTCACTAACACAGAACGTTGAGGGAACGTTAACGAACGTTAGTTTTTGATTCTCTAAAGGTTAGTTTGAACCAAACCAAAAACTATCGTTTAGGAACGTTCCTCCAGGTTCTAACGCCTTGAACGTTAAGAGAACCAACCAACTGTAACGCCTCCTGCGGTTGCGCCGTACCTTCACACAACGTTCCCGTTTCGTTGTTTTTGGTTGTTCTGAGTTTTTGAAGTAGCATAAAGGTTTGCTGTCACTTGATTTAAATTCACTCAAAAATGATTTGACTTATAAAATCTAAGTAAGATAAACAGCATAGCATTTATTTTAAGGCTGATATCAATTTAGCTTAAAACGGTACTTTTGTGCTTGACTTCGGTTTTTTAACTGTAATAGTGAAAATACTTAAAACAAGAATCTATCAATGGAATGATTTTCACAACTAAGAAAATTCACTTCTTTAATTTAGTTTACAAACCGAACCGTTACACCCCCCCACCAGTAGGGGGGCCGCTGCTCTGAGGAGACCGATTCACGCGTAATGAAGACAAAGCTACAGGACGACCACGCTGCACAGCTTGGCAAGCTCACGGAAAGGTAAGCGACATACTTTACAGTTTAATGATGTTGTGGTTGTAATGGGAGGGTTTGTGGGTTAACATTAAACTATTTCCCTCGTATGGCTTCGTTATATTCTGGTTCTGATCAGGTTGACCAAAAAGAAAAGTTTTGCTGAAGTAAACAACTAACTTTAGTAGAATTTTTTTCTACGTCGTCGCCATCTTGCTATGCTAGTCAAGCAGTGAGTTGCTTAAAATCTTTTCTTTTTAGTAAACTCTTTGTGCACTCTCAATGCTGAGTTCATGTGTTGAGCCCCAGGTGAGACTTGGAGCAAAGTCTCATGTTGTGTCGAGCCTTCTTAGTGTTTTAAAAATGTTGATTTTGATGCTATCAAAGAAGGGCCCCTAGCTCTCCCATTCAAAAGGCAAGGCCGGAGTTGTGCCTTTGTTTGCTGAGCACGACGTGTCTGCTTTGTCGCATTGTGTTTTTTGTGTCATCGTATTAACATGCTTGCGTTTATGTTACAAATAAGATATCCTTCCCAATGTTTACACCGACTGTATACATTTAAATATTTTTTTTGCAATCCATACAAATTGTATGGTCTGTTGTTTCAGATGAATCTGTTCGACAAACAAGAAAGCCTTCCGTTACAGGACGTGCGTCTGGAATCCCTGTCCGTAAGTTAACATTATACATGCATTTAGGAAACATTTCCTGCCATGGAACTACATTCAACCGTGTGTGTGTGTGTGTGTGTGTGTGTGTGTGTGTGTGTGTGTGTGTGTGTGTGTGTCTTCCTTTCAGGTCAGCAGACGTCATTGCCTCCACCAACTGCATGTAAGTTGCAAGACAAGTGATTGTCTAAACACAACAGCATAGGTTCATCTTTTGCAATGGCATGTGCAAGAAACCTACAATAAATAAACTGACCAATACTCATATCTACTTTTTTTTTTTTAGATGAGTTAACACCACACAGGAAACCAGTTGGTCGCCCAGAGCTGGATGGTTCTAACGCAAGCTCAGCCTGCCTCTTCAGCTTGGGACCCAGTTGACGTTACAATGGCAGCAGAACATCATCACACAAAGGGAGGTGGCTCAGCCATGGACGGAAATGAGGTAAGAAGACTCACTTAAGTTGTTCACATATAAGTATATAATGTATAACAACAAAACTAACAGATTGGTTTATCCATAGCCATGAGGACATCCGTTACCAGCATGGCACAGCGGATGGATACATTGGATAATGTGTCACGGAGGTGCTTGGGTCCCAGAGCGATAACTTCAGTTTTATCTGAGTTTAACATTAGAAAATTACTGCTCATGCAGGTTTTAATATCCTGAAGGCACATTTGAAGTTTAGCTAACTGATTAGTTTCATCCGACTTGATTGATAGAAATAATTGAGTATCATCTGCATAACAATGAAAGTTTATGGAGTGCTTCCTGATAATATTGCCTAAAGGAAGCATATATAAAGTGAACAGGATTGGACCGAGCACAGATCCTTGTGGGACTCCATGACTAACTTTGGCGTGCACAGTGGGTGGCTGTGGCTCAGCGGTAGAGCGGTTACCTGCCAATTGGAAGGTTGGTGGTTCAATCCCTGGCCCTGCAGTCCCATGTCAAAGTGTCCTTGGGCAAGACACTGAACCCCGAGTTGCCCCTGCTGTGCATCGGAGTGTGAATGTGTATGCATGTTTATCTGAAGAGCAGGTGGCACCTTGTACGGCAGCCTCGGCCACAGTGTATGAATATGTGTGAATGGTGAATGTATCCTATATGATGTAAAAAGCGCTTTTGAGTAGTCGATCAGACTAGAAAAGCGCTATGTAAATACAGCACATTTACAGAGGATTCATCGTTAACACGAACAAACTGAGATCACTCTGATAAATAAGACTAGCTTAGAGCAGTCACTTTATTGCCAATAAAATGTTCCAATCTCTGTAATAAGATATGATGGTCAATGGTATCAAATGCAGCACTAAGATCTAATAACACAAGTACAGAAATAAGTCCTTTGTCTGATGCAATTAGGAGGTCATTAGTAATTTTCACAAGTGCTGTCTCTGTACTATGATTAACTCTAAATCCTGACTGAAAATCCTCATATAAGCTGTTGTTATGCAGAAAGTCACACAGCTATTTGGCGACTGCTTTCTCAAGAAGCTTAGAGAGAAATGGAAGATTGGATATAGGTCTATAGTTGGCTAAAACATATGGATCAAGGTTGGGCTTTTTCAGAAGAGGTTTAATTACAGCTACTTTAAAGTGCTGTGGTACATAGGCTGTTAATAAAGACAGATTGGTTTTATCTAGTAGAGAAGTGTTGACTAATGGTAAAACTTCTTTAAGTAGCCTAGTCGGGATGGGGTCTAAGAGGCAGGTTGATGGTTTAGATGAAGAAATAATTTAATTAAATTGATAAAGGTCAAGTGAAGCAAAGCAGTCTAAACATACATCTGGTTTTCCAGCTGTTTCTAAGGTTCCTGAGTTTAGAGATAAGTCAGTGCCAGTTAAAGGCAGGTCTTGGTGAATTTTGCTTCTAATAGTTATAATTTTATCATTGAAGAACCTCATAAAGTCGTTACTACTAAGAGCTATGGGAATACTTGGCTCAGTAGAGCTGTGTAACAAGATTAAAACCAAAATCAGAAATGCAAGATGTGTTACCAGTAGCAATTTTAAGTGTGTAAGAAGGATTATATTGAAATTAAATAGTTAGCTATTTTTTTAAGTATGCAAATTAGCTTTTTATTTTTTACAAGAAAATGGAAACCAATCTCATATCTGTTTGTTAGCTTAGCATAGCTTAGCATAAAGACTTTAAGCAAGAAGAAACTGTCCAAATATAAAAAATAAACTGGACTAGACTATTTCTTGGCTGAGTGCAGTGACTTCCTGACGTGTGTAAACGTTGGCTGGGTCTTTCAACAGATATAAGAATGATATTTCCCAAAATGTTGAACTATTTCTTTAAGTTACTTTTAATTGCACTTAACATATTCTTAATTTTTTTGTGTCAAGCGAGAGGAAGCTGTCCTCAAACGCAAGAAGCTCCCGAATGAAGAGGATAAGGACGTGGCCGTGACCCGCAGCAGGAGGAGAGTGCAGGCTCACCTCTGAGAATTTGTACAATAACTCTCTCCCAGGTGCAACGT
Organism: Percina caprodes; assembly: GCA_013375575.1. Lineage (NCBI taxonomy): Eukaryota > Metazoa > Chordata > Actinopteri > Perciformes > Percidae > Percina > Percina caprodes. Next base: position 21,987 of record JABXJD010003277.1, on the reverse strand, counting down.
ATTCTTACTTTTACATATTAAACTTCTATCATAATGTTCCCTAGGATGTGTTCTGCACAAATCAGTGATGATGCCTGTCATGTTCAAAGAGAAGCAGAAGACTTCATACGCTTTCAGCAGTGGGTGTTAAGTACATGATTAACATGATTTGTCTTGGACACTGTTTTTTCAAACACTGTGGCCTTTTTTGACTCTCATCTATCGTTTTTGTTTAGGAAGCAGAGTTTTCTGGTTGAAATGTGATGATAGAGGACTCCAAACTGCAACGTGTTTAGTATCACTTACAGTTTATTATAAGAAAGTATATCTGAGATATGAATAAGCAGAGTAAAGCAAAAAGCAATACCTAGGCAGTAGACCTTATTAAAAAGAATGTAGCTTCTCTATGTACTTTATGTAACCAGGAGTCGACAGCATTTTGGATCTGTCAAAGAGGCCTGCTTGTTTTAATAAGATCTTTAGAATGTGTTAATGAACAATTACACATTGCACTTCAAATGTACAAAAACACATTATGATTGTAGAAGTTGCTCTTTTCTAAGACATAAACTGTGCACTTACATCAGTTCACTTGGACTATTGCCGACACATCAATGACTCAACATATGGCTTTATAGTATAAAGTATGGTTGCTTAGTAACCAGATTGTGTTGAGGAAAGTGGTGCAGTTATTTAAAGACAGCAGGTGTTTACATGCAGGGCCTACACTTACTCCTGTGGGACTCATGGGGCCTCCTTTATAAAACCTGTTATGCAAGAGGAAAGTGCGTGAAGCAGGGTGAAATTTGCTTTTGCAACATTCCTCGCAAACGTCGGTATTTATAAAGAATTTTCATGTGTAAAAATGTGCCCAATTTTCCTGCAACCTTTTGACCAATGCGTGTGATGGTGCATAACGCTCCAAAGGCTTTGAAGGTCGCGATTTAGTGACCTCCGAAGGTAACACCAAATATTACATGGATAAAGTTTTGTGGATGCAGATTGCCCAGCCTGCCTCCAAAATACCTGCTCCACTTAACCCTGGTGTGTTGTTCATGTTGTTTTTCCCGGTCTGGTGAAGCCAACATTATTAGGCTTTTAAATCAATACACACATACCTATTTATGTAAAAATACTTAAAAGATGTAAATTGGCTGTATTTATATAGCTTTTCACACACACACACACACACACACACACACACACAATAGGCCCAGTTAGGATGATTGAATGATTCTCAATAATGTTTCATAGCACCTACAATTATTACACTCAGGTCCAGTAGACCCGAACACCTCATATATAATAGTTATGCTGAAAGGGGGTGTGCAGTATGCAGTCATTGAAAATAAGTGAATTTGTATGTTGTTAACAAAAAATGAGGCAAGGCCAATGAGTTTGAGTTAGAAGACATTACAAATAGTAATGTACCACGGACCTGAACACCACACCAGGGTTAATTATACCATGATTAAGCCAATATGACTCTAATCCACTGCCGGTTTATTGGACTTAATTATCTATTGGGACAATAAATACATAGCCCTGCGATTCCCGATGGCCAGTGTATTACAACCAATCAACAGCATGGCTGATTTGGCAAGAGCACCTCAATCTCACAATCACTGAATCATGTTTCTTTCCCATTTTTCTGTTTCATGATTGGCCATCAAGGGATCCTTTACAAGGCTGGAATATCCATTAATTGGTTGGTTATTAGGACAAATATGGGATATTCTTGGGAGGAGGGTGAGGCTTGTGCACAACCACATAAGGTAAAAGCATAAACGAGAAGAGTCTGTACAGGTGTGGACCGCATGGTGTTATGAATCAAAATGTTTTTGCATGCAAAAATGTTGACTTTTGGCGCACAAAATCTTTCAGAATAGAATCCAAGCAAAGTTTTATAAAGGAGGCCCCTTGTTGGAAGAAACTGAGGAAATGGTTGACTCAACCTGGGTTAGGGTTAGCCTAAAAGATTAGCTTAGATTGTTGTTTTAAGTCAAAATCTCTCTTGTTAGGTAACAAGAGAGAATTTTGACTTAAAACAGTAAAAAAAAATGAGGGAAATTGCTCTGAAATATTTAGAGAGTTTATTTTGTGTTTATTGGAGAAAAATAATCCTCCATCTCCATGTTAACTTCTGTTGATTAAATCTGTTAAAACTGAAATATATAAAGTGTTTTCCCCCTTTCTGATTTCTTATTTTTTTTGCATGTTTGTCACACTTAAATCAGAATCAGAAGGGTTTTATTGACAACTATATTGTTTTACACATACAAGGAATTTGTTCTGGTGTTGGTCCACATCGCACGTTCTCTACAGCCACTATTTTCCCAGCACACTTTAGAGTCCTGTTGGTGTGTAGGTCCTGGAGTGGCGGCAGATTTCAGCCAATCACCTTCTCTGCTGATGGAATGACACGCTGCAGTCTGCCCTTGTCCTTGGCAGTGGCAGCAGCGTACCAGATGGCGATGGAGGATGTGAGGACAGGCTGCCCTTGTCCTTGGCAGTGGCAGCTGTGTATCAGATGGCGATGGAGGATGTGAGGACAGTCTGCCCTTGTCCTTGGCAGTGGCAGCTGTGTACCAGATGGTGATGGAGGATGTGAGGACAGTCTGTCCTTGTCCTTGGCAGTGGTAGCTGTGTACCAGATGGTGATGGAGGATGTGAGGACAGTCTGCCCTTGTCCTCGTCAGTGGTAGCTTTGTACCAGATGGTGATGGAGGATGTGAGGACAGTCTGCCCTTGTCCTCCAAAGGCAGCTGCGTACCAGATGGTGATGGAGGATCTGAGGACAGTCTGCCCTTGTCCTCGGCAGTGGCAGCAGCGTACCAGATGGTGATGAAGGATGTAAGGATGGACTCAATGATGGCTGTGTAGAAGTGAAATATTCATTGTCTTTGACAGGTTGAATTTCTTCAGCTGCTGCAGGAAGTACATTCTATATCTGTGTGTCTCTATCATGTTTGTCTCTAACCTGTCTGTCCCCCTGTAGGACCAGGTCTTCACCAGTCCTGCCAGTCTTGTCTTTGTATACCTGCTGTGCCGGGCAGCGGTGGACGAGGACACATCTTCGGCGCAGGACCTCTTTACCGAGATGTTTCAGGATCTGAACAAAGAGGGATGAGAGGGCGAAAGGGGGAGAGAAGGAGAGGGAGATCGTGGGAAAGAAAGAGAGGGAGAAAGTTGGAGAGGGAGAAAGGAGAGAAAATGGGGAGATAGAAGGGAACAAGCAGGAGAGAGAAAGAGGAGGAGAAAGAGAACAATGGAGGAAACAGCATATATGATCTGGATTGTTAAAGAGAAGAAAAGAGGAGACCACAGGATTTACACTGCTACGTTTTGGTTTAAAAGGAATATCTTCCGCTACATTTCCCCTCTCATCCCTGCTCTGGTGTTTTCCCTCTCATTCCCCTGTTCTGGTGTTTCCTCTCATTCCCCCTGCTCTGGCATTTCCTCATTCCCCTGCTCTGGTGTTTCCCTTCATTCCCCTGCTCTGGCATTTTCCTCTCATTCCCCTGCTCTGGCATTTCCCTTCTCATTCCCCTGCTCTGGCGTTTCCCTTCTCATTCCCCTGCTCTGGCATTTTCCTCTCATTCCCCTGCTATAGTGTTTTCCTCTCAGTCCTTGTGTTCTGGTGTTTCTCCTCTCATTCCCCTGCTCTGGATCACTTTTCAGAGTGTCAGAAAAGTAGCCTTGTTTTGAGATTTGTGACAATGCAATTTACAGCTTACCCAAGAGGATTTTTAAAAACTTTATTCATGTTATTTAGAATAAGTTTCTCAACACATAAAGGAACACCCTGAATACTTCAGTTCATCACAAACATTCATCATTAACACCCCTGGGGTCTCTGAGCAGGCAGTATTTTTGGCAAAGTCTTAATAATTTGCATAGCTTGTAAATACTCAAACTAGAAGTAGGCTACCTTTAGGGCTGCACGATTATGGCCAAAATGTTGTCTATTTAGAACTGCTTTCACATACATATTTTGCTACATTCCTCTTATGTTGAAGTTTATGTTGTATGCCCGTTATCTACCCAACAAAGTAACAACGCAGATTTCGGTACCTCATTACCGTGCCAATTAAATGTCTGCGCTGCTCTCTGATGCTCCAAGACAGATGTTAGAGGAACAGACACATGGCTGCATGTCATGCTAGGAAACACTAATAACACGTTGCACAGCAGGTAATGTTAACGTTAGCTACAGTAGGAACTGGATTAACAAGACAATATAACTGTTGTACTGTGACTATATTTCACTGTAGAGGATTCCAACAGTGGGGTGTACAGTCTGCTGCTAAAGCTACTAGCCAGGGCTCCACACTAACTTGTTGCCACAGTTACATTGTTGCTACTGTTTAAAAGTGTGTGTCTGAACTGAGACCTGACATTTCATGGCTCAAAGTCTTATGCTGTTGCGTGCCCACCACATGGATAACATCTGTAATTTGGCCTTCTTCCCTTTTGCCCTTGGCTAAAGCAGCTTGCCACACTCCTTAGCATCAACATCCTCCAAAAGTGAGCTAAATGTTCAGTTAGGGTTAGGGTCAGCAGCCACTTTTCAATATAAAATCACTTATTAAAACAGATTGGGTTTAAAATAAAACACAAAGACAGGGTTTCCTTCCCTGTTTGATAATACACAGCTGCGACACATGTAAATGAAAATTATCTGAAATAAATAGCCTAGTAAATATTAAAAAAAATCATTTCTGAGAAAGCTCCTTAACTTGTTTTCAACAACAATAACAGACTGCTTAAACGAGATAGGGAGAGAAGATGAGTGCGATGGACTGAAGCGTATGCTACTCACAGAGCGTCAGAGTGACGGCTGACTCATTATGAATGGGTCCAGCACAGGTCAAATGGCAGGTCAGCAGAATTACACTCGTGAAACGTTTGTATTGTCTACAGACTGTTAATAATATATAGTCCATGGTATCGACACTCCGCTGCATGGCTTTAAAGAACAAATGGGTTATGTAACGCATGTAAAAACCCGGATTATTCTATGAACAGAATGATGCATTTAAAATATTGCTCGATCACGCTCATTTTAATCGTGATTAAAATTTTATTAATGCAGCCTTAGGTACCTTAAATGTGTAGTACTCATGTTCACAGTATTATAGTAAATATACATAGTTACATTCCCCCTTGGTGTAGAGGCAGTAAACATGACCTTTTCACAGACACAAAAGAAGAATACTTCTATAGTTTTCTTCTATAGTTCTATAGTTCTCTTCTACACTTCTATAGTTCTCTTCTATACTTCTATCTTTAGTTCTCTTCTATACTTCTAAAGTTCTCTTCTAAAGTTCTATAGTTCTCTTCTACACTTCTATAGTTCTCTTCTATACTTCTATCGTTCTTTAGTTATCTTCTATATTTCTAAGTTATCTTCTATAGTTCTATAGTTCTCTTCTACACTTCTATAGTTCTCTATACTTCTATAGTCTCTTCTATACTTCTATCATTCTTTAGTTATCTTCTATACTTCTATAGTTCTCTTCTACACTTCTATAGTTCTATAGTTTTGTTCTGTGGATAATTGACATTAGCCCTGCTATTTTAACTACATCTTTGGGAAATTACATGTTTTTAACTTTAAATACATTTCTGTATTTTAACATTTGCAATGTTTGAAATAAATTATATTTTGCAAGTGTGTGTGGCTGAATAAACAGCAATACTTATGTAGGATATAATGAAATACATTTCTATAAAATCAAAAATGGTATAATGTAAAGTAAGTATTATTAAAAACCCTTTGAAAGTTTAACTGTATTAATACTTCTTATAATTATAATGGTTATTATTATGAATAAATATTGTTTAACAGATTATTTTTGTCTGTTTTGTGTAAAGCTTGTGACTGTTGTTAAAAGAAACTAGGTTTATTTATATATTTACTTAATATTAAAAAGACACAGGTAAAGGTTAGAAGTTCTGTTTAAATGAAATCATTAAAGACCTAATATAATATATAACATATTTTTCAACAGCATTATTTGAAACATATTTTATTGACGTTCTGTAAATAGCCCCTCCCCTTCTGGGCCTCCGTAGATCTCCTTTATATAGCCCCGCCTCTCCTGACTCCTGTAACTTCAGAGCCGCGAAATCAGAAGAAGAAACGGCCGTGATTCAGGTAGAATATTCGCCCTCCCTAATTTACCGTTTTTTCGGACCAAAATGAGCCTCTTACGGCTGGAACTGTGGCGATACTAACGGAGATATATCAGTGAAAGTCTGGCGACAGAAACGGAGACGTTTCGGTGAGTTTTGTGTATTTGTGTCGACTTCAAAGAAAATTCAAAGAAAGTGTGTTTTCACCGCCGAGTGAACACCAATCAGCAGATTAACTGTTTAAGTTACTGTACAGTTCCTCTACAAAGAGGAGAAAACTCTTCCTCCTCCATGTTAACTTCACTTACAAATACTTCATTATGTATTTGATTTTTTTATGAATAATTTAGACTTTATTTTTAAATTTAACATGGCCAATTGTGATTGGCTGTTGCTTTTTTTAAAATGTAACGTTGCAACGTTAACGTTGTTTCCGGGCTTAGTTTTTTCTTTTTTTTCTTTTAATCAATGATGCAGGTGACGTGTGTTGGTGTATGTGTGTCTGACTGTGTGTGCGTGTGTCGGTGAATGTGTGTGTCTGTGTGCGAGTGTGTCGGTGACTGTGTTCTTGTGTCTGTGTGTGCGTGTCGGTGTGCTGTGTGCGCGTAGGTGCATGTGTGTCTGTTGGTGAGTGTGTCTGTGTGTGTCTCTGTTGGTGAGTGTGTGTCTGTGTGTGTCTCTGTTAATGAGTGTTTGTCTGTTGGTGAATATGTGTGTGTCGGTGTATATGTCTCTCTGTATGTGTGTGCGTGTGTCGGTATATATGTCTGTGTGTGTGTGTGTGTGTGTGTGTGTGTATCTATGTATGTGTGTGCGTGTGTGTGCCTTTGTGTGTGTGTGTTGGTGTCTCTGTTTGTGTCTGTTGGTGACGGTGTGTTGGTGTATCTGGATGTGTCTCCGTTTGTGTCTGTTATCTGTGTGTGTGTGTGTGTGCGTGTGTGTGTGTGTGTGTGTGTGTGTGTGTGTGTGTGCGTGTCTCTGTGCGTGTATCTGTCTGTGTTTGCGTGTGTGTATCTGTGAGTGTGTGTGTGTGTGTGTGTGTGTGTCTCTGTCTGTCTGTCTGTCTGTTTGCATGTGTGTGTGTATATCTGTATGAGTGTGTCTTTGTGCGTCTGTGAGAGTGTGTGTTGGTGAATGTGTGTGTGTATCTGATGAGCAGGTGACACCTTGTACGGCAGCCTCGTAACAGTGTATGAATGTGTGTGATGGTGAATGGTTCCTGTACTATGGAAAAGAGCTTTGAGTCGTTGTTAAGACTAGAAAAACGCTTCATTAATACAGTCCATAGAGAGATATATCTATCAGTCTATTACCTTCTGATTAGTAAGATAACAGTGTATATGTGATATATATCAGCTTGGGTCAGTTATGTTTATGTATGCAATGTGTTTGTGTTGTTGAATCCCACAGAAGAAGATCAACAGACTACATGATGGAATTCATTAATTCGCTCATCAGGTAAGAAGAAACCAGCTGATCATATTTCTTTTTAATGAAACCATATCTGATCTTGTCTCATCTTGTTTTTTTGAAACTATATCTGGTTATGTCTCATCTTGTTTTTATGAAACCATATCTGATCATGTCTCATCTTGGTTGGATTTTCAGGTAGATCTACAAAAGTAAGTTTCATTTTTATTCTCTTTGTTGTTTTCTGAGTTAGCCACTGTGCTATCTATCTATCTATCTATCTATCTATCTATCTATCTATCTATCTATCTATCTATCTATCTATCTATCTATCTATCTATCTATCTATCTATCACTCTCGTTCTCACTCTTTTTCTCCCTCTTTTTCATTCCCTGTTACACTATCATTGTCTTTCCTCTCTCTCCTCTCTCACTTTCTCTCCAGGGGTCCAGACGGCAACCATATGGTTTCATTTTGCATCCATTAAACGTAGAAACACATTAAAGTACCATTAAAAACGATCATGATGAAAATTAAACGGGCTAAAAAGAATATACACATAGAAGAATAAAAGTTACAGTGATTAAGAAATTAATAATTATAATTTTAATTGGTTGTAGGGACGGGTTCAGGAGGAGAGAGCGTTGGGGGCCAATGTGCTCCTAGTGAAAAAGTTAGTCTGGAGCCCTGCTTTTTCTTTCTCACTTTATCACTCTTGCTTTATCTCCTCTCTCCCCTCCCGTTCTCTCTCTATCTCTTTCTATCTCTCAATCTCACTATTTCTCTCTTTGCTGCTCTGTGTTACTTTAACACATCTTTTGGATGTTACATCTCTCATGGCCGCCGTGCCATCCTGTCTCTGATTATCTCTCATGGCCGCCGCGCCTTCCTATCTCTGATTATCTGTCATATAGCCGCCGTGCCTTCCTATCTCTCATATGGCCGCCGTGCCTTCCTATCTCAGATTATCTCTCTCATGGCCGCCGTGCCTTCCTATCTCTGATTATCTCTCATGGCCGCCGTGCCTTCCTCTCTCTGATTATCTCTCTCATGGCCGCCGCGCCTTGCTATCTCTGATAATCTCTCATATGGCCGCCGTGCCTTCCTATCTCAGATTATCGCTCTCATGGCCGCCGTGCCTTCCTATCTCTGATTATCTCTCATGGCCGCCGTGCCTTCCTATCTGATTATCTCTTATGGCCACCGTGCCTTCCTATCTCTGATTATCTCTCATGCCGCGCCTTCCTATCTCTGATTCTCTCTCATATGGCCGCCGTGCCTTCCTATCTCTGATTCTCTCTCATGGCCGCCGTGCCTTCCTATCTCTGATTATCTCTCATGGCCGCCGTGCCATCATTATCTATAGTCTATCTGTTCATCAGCTTGGATCAATGTTGGTTCTGTGTTTTTTTTTCAGGTAGCTCTACTAAAAGTAAGTGCCATTATTATTTCATTTGTTGTGTTATTGGCCGCCGTGCCATGTCTATCTATCTATCGCTTTCTAAAACATTCTTATTTTATCCTTTGTTGCGTTTGGCCACCATGCCTTCCTGTTTCTGATTATCTCTCTCATATAGGGCTGGGCGGTATATCGACAGATTTAACAATTCCACATTTTGCTGTACAATTAATTGGCTCAGAAATATAAGATTAACATAATTGTCTCTTTCAGTCAAATGAAAGTTTAGAATGAATCCCAGGAACCATCTTTTGGTAATATCTCTGTCATGTGACCCAGATAAAGTTAACATAGCGTGTCCACTGGCTTGAGTCAGGTACAGCTCAGGGTGTTTGAAGTTGCTCTGGCAACAAGTGATAGCTGCTGCTAGCATAGCTTTAGCATATGGGTGCTTTACTTATATAATTACAATTCGGCACATCTAAACAAAATCAACAATTACCATCAACAGTAACTTAACAAATGTTTACTACCAAGTTATTATATGAGAAGCAATGAAGGATGTTCACTACAGTGTCATCATTTACGGAAGCATTACTAATTCAACAAAAACCATATGAGATTAAAAGCAACAAACTACATGACTCTACCACGTGGAGGTGCTTTGGTGGATTTCTGACGTTAGAAAGTGGACTTGACTAGGAAACACGGTCAGCTCGTTGACTGGTAGGAATCAAACAGGGAAAACCTGTCTTCAATCATAGTTTGAGCAGTCTTTAAAAAAACAAATGTTGATGTTGCTTTGATTTACAACTGAACATTAAGGCCATGTTGGAGATAATTCTCTAAATTTAGAGTTAAATTGAGTATAAAAATTCTGCCGAAAATTCCTCAGATACAATGTTTGGTCTGCGCCGTCCAGCCCTACTCTCATGGCCGCCGTGTCATCACCATCTATCATCTCTGCTTCTATATGTTCATTACCATCTATCATCTCTCTGCTTCCATCTGTTCATCACCATCTATCATCTCTGCTTCCATCTGTTCATCACCATCTATTGTCTCTCTGTTCATCACCATCTATCGTCGCTCTGCTTCCATCTGTTCATCACCATCTATCGTCTCTGATTCTATCTGTTCATCACCATCTATCATCTCTCTGCTTCCATCTGTTCATCACCATCTACCGTCTCTGATTCTATCTGTTCATCACCATCTATCGCTCTCTGCTTCCATCTGTTCATCACCATCTATCGTCTCTCTGCTTCCATCTGTTCATCACCATCTATCATCTCTCTGCTTCTTTCTGTTCATCACCATCTATCGTCTCTGTTCATCACCATCTATCGTCCCTCTGCTTCCATCTGTTCATCACCCTCTATCGTCTCTCTGCTTCCATCTGTTCATCAGCTGGGATCAATGTTGGTACTGTTTTTTTTCAGGTAGATCTACTAAAAGTGAGTGCCATTATTATTAAGTATTTGTTATTTTCCGCTGTGCTCTATCTATCTATCTATCTATCTATCTATCTATCTATCTATCTATCTATCTATCTATCTATCTATCTATCTATCTATCTATCTATCCTGCTGTGTTACATTAACACACATTTACTACTAGAAACTATAGTTCACTTTCTTCTAAAAACATGATACCTCTAATTTTCTTCTGTTTTGTTTGTGGTCGCTGTGCCTTACTGTCTTTGATCATCTCTCTCATGGCCGCCGTGTCATCATTACTATCATCTCTGTTCATCAGCTTTGATCAATGTGGGTGCAATAATATTTTTTGAGGTAGATCTACTAAAAGTAAGTGCCATTTTTGTTGTTAAGTATCTGTGTTCTTGGCTGCCATGCTGCAACTATCATGGCCACCGTGCCACATGTATCACTCTGTCTTTCATGGCTGTTTTTTTTAGTTTAAATGAAAAATGTATGTGTATTTTATTAGCTAAAGTGCTACAGCATTTGACTGATGGTCATTTTTGATTTAGTTTAGATGTGCCAAATTGTAAATATAGAAGTGATTATTGGTCTGACTGTCGTGCTTAGGTTATGCTTTTGTGTTTACATGTTCATAGTAACAGAAATTGGTTTTGGTTAAGGGAGGAAGTTGGATGTGGGTAGGGGTACGGTAGCTGTTCAGAGTTATTCCTAGATATTATGGTTTGCACTTGGCTGCTGTGTGTTACATTAACACATGTTTTGATGTTACATCTCTACATTGCACACACTTTCTACTTCAGACTGAAAATTTTTGCTCATTCCTGCAGAAGCTGTAGTTCTTTCTTCTAAGAACATGATACTACTTCTGTGTCGTGTTTTTGGTCGCTGTGCCCTCCTATCTGATTATCTCTCTCAAGCTAACTTAAATTTGTAAGAATTACAGACCAATACAACAGGCTTAAATGAACTGACATTAGTTATATGACTTACAGTTCTCAAAGACGCACACAATCTCAACTGGTTATCCTCCAGAGAGCTAGTCTTTCTTTCTCTCACTTGCTTCTCTGTGTGGCGTGCATACCCGCTCGTCGTGTGAGGCCCGTGTCCGTGCTATTCTCCGACATGCACTCAGTCACACCTGACAGACGACCTTTAGTACAAAACTAAAGTAACGAGCCAATTTTGTAAAATTTAAGGAGTAGAAAGTACCGATATTCGTGTTAAAATGTAAGGAGTAAAAGTAAAAAGTCGCCAAAAATCTTTTTTCGCCATGGAAAGCCCCTGTGTTTTAGTGTTAATTTGTTAAGCACCATGGACAGTCCCCCTTGTGTTTTAGTGTCAAGTGTTTTATCACCATGCACAGTCTGCCTGTGTTTTAGTGATAGTGCTGTTCCAGAAAAGTGTGTCCTCCCTTCTGTTTTAGTGATAAAGCTGTTTTAGCACCATGGACAGCCTCTGTGTTTTAGTTTTAAGTCTTGTTTGTGTCAAGTCTTCAAGAACCATGGACAGTTCCTCTTTGTTTTTATTGTCATGTGTTTCAGCACCATGGACAGTCCCCTGTATTTTAGTGATAATGCTGTTTCAGCACCATGAACAGCCCCCTTCTTTTAGTGTCAAATGTTTCCTCACAATGAACAGCCGCCTATTCTTTTAGTGTCAAGTGTTTCAGCACCATGGACAGTCCTCCCCTTCTGTTTAAGTGATATTGCTTTTTCAGCACCATGGACAGTTCCCTTGTCTTTCAGTGTGAAATGTTTTAGCAACATGGTCAGTCCCCTTTTCTTTTAGTGTTAAGTGTTTGAGCACCATGGACAGTGCCCTCGTGTTTTATTGTCAAGTGTTTCAGCACCATGGACTCTCCTCTTTTAGTGTCAAGTCTTCAAGAACCATGGACAATCCCCTCTTTGTTTTTATTGTCATGTTTAGGGTTAGGTTGGGTTAGGGTTAGGTTTTACAATCTAAGGGTTTTAATTCTTGGCACTGGCCTATTGATCTGGGGAAAAAAAAAAAAGGGAAGCTGGGGACCCAAGCGTGGCAACACCAATGGACCGCTGGACAATGGGAACTGTTCGACACGAGACCACGTTGGGCCTTTGGAAAGGATCAGGTATTTTTAAGTTATAAATGGAATTAACTTTGTGGGGAAAGAGGTACATGCAATAGAGTAAAAAATAGACAACACAACAATAAAAGATCCGAGCGGGGAGCCAAAATAAGTGCTCCAGTCACAAGTCGAACTAAGAATAATACACTACTGGCATGCAAAATATAGAATACAACAAATATAAGTGCTTTTAAAATCAAAGTGCCAGTAAAATCATATCACACCTCCAGATGGCACTGGAATAAATAATGAATAATATATAAATACATAATAGATAAACACAAACAATTTCATAAAATCTGTAATAAAAAGCATGCAAAAACAATGGATATCATAAGTGCTTACAAAAACTGTATATCAGAGAAAGAAAGGCATGCAAAACACATCTAATTAATAATAAATTAAGTAAAAAGGTATATAAAAACGTGCCTAAATAAATATAAGTTAGATTAAATAATTTAAGAACATATACAAATTGGAAAAAGAGGAAGATAGGGCAGAGGAAACCCAAGTCTCCCACCCCGGAGGAACAGGGTTCAACCCCACGCCAGGAAGACGAAGGTGGGGGCGTGGGCTTTTATTTTTTCCGGTGGGTTAGGAGACTAAACGTCATTTAGGCCTACAGGGACGGTGGTTTTGAGCAGGTGGATCCAGATTTTTTCTGCCCGCTTTCTCTGTCCCACGGTCCAGCGGTCATTGGACTCCAGTCCAGAGATGATGAGATGGCTGGTGGAGTGTTGTTGAAAGTGTGCGACTAAAGGTGTGGTAAGTTTGCCCTCCCAATGTTATATAAGTGTTGTTTAAGCCGTGTGAGTATGGTGTGTTTGGTTTCTATGTAATGTTTGTCACAAAAAGTGCATGTAATGATATAGACAGCATTGCTGGTGTTCAGGGAGTAGGATTGGAGAACAGGGTGGGATGTCCGGCTGTGTGGATTAGAGATGAATTTGCGATTTTGTAAAGGATGTTATGTTGTATGTTAGTGGCCGGTTTATGGTCTGTATACTGGAAGTGGACCAATAATCCTTGAAGGGTTTTTTTCGGTGCCGAGATGGTGTTGTAATTCTGGAAGGCTCTGTGTTGTAATTTTAAATTGGTGTAGTTCTGTTTAATATGAAAGTGTAACCTGGTTGTGCGCTGCGAATATGTAGACACAAGCGGAATGATGTCTTGAGTGGTTGGGGACCTGGAAACTGATGGATTGGGTAATTTTTTCTGTGAGTTCTGGGACAAGGTCACACTTTCAGGTAAGGGGTAGAACCAATTAGGGTTGGGCTGAAGGTTAGGATGAGGGTAAGGGGTTAGGGGTTAGGGTTAGGTTTGGGTTAGGGTTAGGCTTTAGGGTCTAAGGGTTTTAATTTTTTGGCACTGGCCTATTGATCTGAGAGAAAAAAAGTTTTTTGATGGAGTTCTAGGAAACTTGGGTTTTTTTTGGGGGGGGGGAGAGATACGTGTAATAAAACAAAAAGTAGACAACACCGCAGCCAAAGGTCTGGAGGGAAAGTTAAAATAAGTGCTCCAATGCTCAATTAAATAAGAGGTAATACATTATAAGCATGCACACATCTAAAAACAGTACAATAAATATAAGTGCAAAATAAGTTAAGGTGCCAGTAAAATCATGTCACACCTCCAGCTGGCCCTGGAATAAATAAACAAGAAATATATAATAAATAGTAGACAACAATAAATACAAATTGATAAAAGGGCATGCAAAACAATGAATCTCATAAGTGCTTAAAACTATGTATACAAAAGAGGAAGGCATGCAAAACACATCTAATTGATAAAAAATTTTTAAAAATATAAAAGTTATATAAAAACATGCTCGATTATATATATCAGTTAAGTTAAATACTTTAAGAACATATAAATTGGAAGCAAAAAGGATAGGGTAAAGGAAATTCCAGCGTCTCCCCCCTGGGAGAGCAGGGTTCAACTCCAGGTCAGGGAGGTGGAAAGAGAGGACATAGAAAGCTGCGGTGAGTCGACCTATGGGGGTGGGTTCTAACGTGCCAGTTTGTTATGGAGACTATATGTCATTTAGACCTGTCGGGATTGTGGTTTTGAAGAGGTGGATCCAGATTTTTTCCGCCCTCCTTCTCTGTCCCACGGTCCAGCGGTCGTTGGACTCCAACCCTGAAATGATGAGGTGACTGGTGGAGTGTTCCTGGAAATGTGTAACTAAGGGTGTAGTAAGTTTACCCTGTCCAATATTGTATAAGTGCTGTTTGAGGCGTGTGAGAATGGTGTGCTTAGTCTCTCCTATGTAATGTTTATTGCAAATGGTGCATGTGATGATATAAACAGCATTGCTGGTATTGAGGGAGTGGGATTGGAGGATGGGATGGGATGTCCGACTGTGTGGGTTAACGATAAATTTCCGGTTTTTGTAGAAGATGTTGTGTTGTGTGTTTGTGGCAGGTTTGTGGTCTGTATATTGGGAATGAACCAATATTCCTTGAAGGTTTTTGTTTTTGCGATAAGCCGAGATGGTGTTATAGCTCAGAAAGGCTCTATGTTGTAATCTAAAACTGTTGTAATTCTGTTTGATGTGGTGGTGTAACCTAGTTGTGCGTTGGGAGTAGGTGGACACAAACGGAATGATATTTTGGGTGATTGGTGAATTGGATAATTTTTGTGTGGGTTAGGTTAGGGGGTGGGGATAGGTACACACCCTGGTTAGGTTAGGTTAGGTTAGGGTTAGGGTTAGGTTAGGTTAGGGTTAGGTTTGAAGAAAAAAAAAGAAATTCTGACGCCGTAGGCGGCAGAATTGAGAAGCACAAACCATGGACCTTGGCTGTTACCCGTCCATCCCATCTCCCCTCCAGACCCCCGGGAAAACTGTACAGCACACTTGGTGGTCCAATCTCTCTACTGAACTTGATTTTATAGACTCAAGTAGGTCATTGTAGTGATAAGACTTCTATTGTCATGTTAACCAAACCAAAAGGTTTGAAAGGGTCAGGGGCTGAAGTTAGGGGTTAGGGAGGGTTGGGGTCAGGGTAAGAATAGAGGGTAAGGGTTTTAGGGTTAAGGTACTGAGTAGGGATAGGTAAAGGAGGGGGTGGGGTTAGGCAAGGGTGAGGGTAGGGTGGGGGGCAAGAGGTCAGGGGTTAGGGTAAGGGTAGGGGGTGGCGGTAGGGTAGTGGGCAGGGGTTAGAGGGCAGGGGGTGGGGTAGGGCAAGGGGTCAGTGAGGGTAGGGTGTGGGTAGGGTAAAGGAGGTTGAGGTATGGGCAAGGGCAGAGGGTGTAGGCAAGGGGCAGGGGTTAGGGTGAGGCAGGAGGTTAGGGCAAGGGGTGGGGCAGAGCAGGGGAGGCCAGGCCAGGCCAGGGCCAGGGCCAGGCCAGGCCAGGCCAGGCCAGGCCAGGCCAGGCCAGGGCCAGGCCAGGCCAGGCCAGGCCAGGCCGGCCAGGCCAGGGCCAGGCCAGGCCAGGCCAGGCCAGGCCAGGGCCAGGCCAGGCCAGGCCAGGCCAGGCCAGGCCAGGCCAGGCCAGGCCAGGCCAGGCCAGGCCAGGCCAGGCCAGGCCAGGGCCAGGCCAGGCCAGGCCAGGCCAGGGCCAGGCCAGGCCAGGCCAGGCCAGGGCCAGGCCAGGCCAGGCCAGGCCAGGCCAGGCCAGGCCAGGGCAGGGCGGCCAGGCCAGGCCAGGGGGCCAGGGCCAGGTTAGGCCAGGCCAGGCCAGGCCAGGTTAGGTTAGGTTAGGGTTAGGTTAGGTTAGGTTAGGTTAGTAACACGATGATCCCCTTGCTTCGATATGACTGGGCAAATTTAAATAGGGGATCAAAGGTGAATGCACGGGGCGAAGTCAGTATAAACTTACAATTCCAACAATGTCCTTTACCTTTGTGTGGTAGTGATGAATATTTCATTTTGCTTGTATTTCTTTATTCAATCATTTTTTTGAGTATCTTTTTTTTAAAGGTAAGTATTGGTTTTTTAAGGTAAGTTCTGTCCATTATCCTAGGTATGTCCTGTTTTTCTAGAAGGAGCGAAAATTGGATCGGGGAACGTGAGGTAAGTTTTGTTTCAGGTAAGTATATGTTTTTTATATTATTTGTGGTAGGTGGGTTTTTTTTGTTTGTTTAATAGTTGTGAGTGATTTCTAGGAGGAGAGGATCGAGGAAATTGAGGTAAGTTTCCTATCTTTTCCAGGTAAGTTTTTTTGTGGTTGTAAGGAGCGGCATTTTATTCTTGCCTTGGATGGTCAGGATCTTTATATCCAGGCCAGGCTAGGCTAGGCAGGGCTAGGCCAGGCCAGGGCCAGGCCAGGCCAGGCCAGGCCAGGCCAGGCCAGGCCAGGCCAGGCCAGGCCAGGCCAGGCCAGGCCAGGCCAGGCCAGGCCAGGCCAGGCCAGGCCAGGCCAGGCCAGGCCAGGCCAGGCCAGGCCAGGCCAGGCCAGGCCAGGCCAGGCCAGGCCAGGCCAGGCCAGGCCAGGCCAGGCCAGGCCAGGCCAGGCCAGGCCAGGCCAGGCCAGGCCAGGCCAGGCCAGGCCAGGCCAGGCCAGGCCAGGCCAGGCCAGGCCAGGCCAGGCCAGGCCAGGCCAGGCCAGGCCAGGCCAGGCCAGGCCAGGCCAGGCCAGGCCAGGGCCAGGCCAGGCCAGGCCAGGCCAGGCCAGGCCAGGCCAGGCCAGGCCAGGCCAGGCCAGGCCAGGCCAGGCCAGGCCAGGCCAGGCCAGGCCAGGCCAGGCCAGGCCAGGCCAGGCCAGGCCAGGCCAGGCCAGGCCAGGCCAGGCCAGGCCAGGCCAGGCCAGGCCAGGCCAGGCCAGGCCAGGCCAGGCCAGGCCAGGCCAGGCCAGGCCAGGCCAGGCCAGGCCAGGCCAGGCCAGGCCAGGCCAGGCCAGGCCAGGCCAGGCCAGGCCAGGCCAGGCCAGGCCAGGCCAGGCCAGGCCAGGCCAGGCCAGGCCAGGCCAGGCCAGGCCAGGCCAGGCCAGGCCAGGCCAGGCCAGGCCAGGCCAGGCCAGGCCAGGCCAGGCCAGGCCAGGCCAGGCCAGGCCAGGCCAGGCCAGGCCAGGCCAGGCCAGGCCAGGCCAGGCCAGGCCAGGCCAGGCCAGGCCAGGCCAGGCCAGGCCAGGCCAGGCCAGGCCAGGCCAGGCCAGGCCAGGCCAGGCCAGGCCAGGCCAGGCCAGGCCAGGCCAGGCCAGGCCAGGCCAGGCCAGGCCAGGCCAGGCCAGGCCAGGCCAGGCCAGGCCAGGCCAGGCCAGGCCAGGCCAGGCCAGGCCAGGCCAGGCCAGGCCAGGCCAGGCCAGGCCAGGCCAGGCCAGGCCAGGCCAGGCCAGGCCAGGCCAGGCCAGGCCAGGCCAGGCCAGGCCAGGCCAGGCCAGGCCAGGCCAGGCCAGGCCAGGCCAGGCCAGGCCAGGCCAGGCCAGGCCAGGCCAGGCCAGGCCAGGCCAGGCCAGGCCAGGCCAGGCCAGGCCAGGCCAGGCCAGGCCAGGCCAGGCCAGGCCAGGCCAGGCCAGGCCAGGCCAGGCCAGGCCAGGCCAGGCCAGGCCAGGCCAGGCCAGGCCAGGCCAGGCCAGGCCAGGCCAGGCCAGGCCAGGCCAGGCCAGGCCAGGCCAGGCCAGGCCAGGCCAGGCCAGGCCAGGCCAGGCCAGGCCAGGCCAGGCCAGGCCAGGCCAGGCCAGGCCAGGCCAGGCCAGGCCAGGCCAGGCCAGGCCAGGCCAGGCCAGGCCAGGCCAGGCCAGGCCAGGCCAGGCCAGGCCAGGCCAGGCCAGGCCAGGCCAGGCCAGGCCAGGCCAGGCCAGGCCAGGCCAGGCCAGGCCAGGCCAGGCCAGGCCAGGCCAGGCCAGGCCAGGCCAGGCCAGGCCAGGCCAGGCCAGGCCAGGCCAGGCCAGGCCAGGCCAGGCCAGGCCAGGCCAGGCCAGGCCAGGCCAGGCCAGGCCAGGCCAGGCCAGGCCAGGCCAGGCCAGGCCAGGCCAGGCCAGGCCAGGCCAGGCCAGGCCAGGCCAGGCCAGGCCAGGCCAGGCCAGGCCAGGCCAGGCCAGGCCAGGCCAGGCCAGGCCAGGCCAGGCCAGGCCAGGCCAGGCCAGGCCAGGCCAGGCCAGGCCAGGCCAGGCCAGGCCAGGCCAGGCCAGGCCAGGCCAGGCCAGGCCAGGCCAGGCCAGGCCAGGCCAGGCCAGGCCAGGCCAGGCCAGGCCAGGCCAGGCCAGGCCAGGCCAGGCCAGGCCAGGCCAGGCCAGGCCAGGCCAGGCCAGGCCAGGCCAGGCCAGGCCAGGCCAGGCCAGGCCAGGCCAGGCCAGGCCAGGCCAGGCCAGGCCAGGCCAGGCCAGGCCAGGCCAGGCCAGGCCAGGCCAGGCCAGGCCAGGCCAGGCCAGGCCAGGCCAGGCCAGGCCAGGCCAGGCCAGGCCAGGCCAGGCCAGGCCAGGCCAGGCCAGGCCAGGCCAGGCCAGGCCAGGCCAGGCCAGGCCAGGCCAGGCCAGGCCAGGCCAGGCCAGGCCAGGCCAGGCCAGGCCAGGCCAGGCCAGGCCAGGCCAGGCCAGGCCAGGCCAGGCCAGGCCAGGCCAGGCCAGGCCAGGCCAGGCCAGGCCAGGCCAGGCCAGGCCAGGCCAGGCCAGGCCAGGCCAGGCCAGGCCAGGCCAGGCCAGGCCAGGCCAGGCCAGGCCAGGCCAGGCCAGGCCAGGCCAGGCCAGGCCAGGCCAGGCCAGGCCAGGCCAGGCCAGGCCAGGCCAGGCCAGGCCAGGCCAGGCCAGGCCAGGCCAGGCCAGGCCAGGCCAGGCCAGGCCAGGCCAGGCCAGGCCAGGCCAGGCCAGGCCAGGCCAGGCCAGGCCAGGCCAGGCCAGGCCAGGCCAGGCCAGGCCAGGCCAGGCCAGGCCAGGCCAGGCCAGGCCAGGCCAGGCCAGGCCAGGCCAGGCCAGGCCAGGCCAGGCCAGGCCAGGCCAGGCCAGGCCAGGCCAGGCCAGGCCAGGCCAGGCCAGGCCAGGCCAGGCCAGGCCAGGCCAGGCCAGGCCAGGCCAGGCCAGGCCAGGCCAGGCCAGGCCAGGCCAGGCCAGGCCAGGCCAGGCCAGGCCAGGCCAGGCCAGGCCAGGCCAGGCCAGGCCAGGCCAGGCCAGGCCAGGCCAGGCCAGGCCAGGCCAGGCCAGGCCAGGCCAGGCCAGGCCAGGCCAGGCCAGGCCAGGCCAGGCCAGGCCAGGCCAGGCCAGGCCAGGCCAGGCCAGGCCAGGCCAGGCCAGGCCAGGCCAGGCCAGGCCAGGCCAGGCCAGGCCAGGCCAGGCCAGGCCAGGCCAGGCCAGGCCAGGCCAGGCCAGGCCAGGCCAGGCCAGGCCAGGCCAGGCCAGGCCAGGCCAGGCCAGGCCAGGCCAGGCCAGGCCAGGCCAGGCCAGGCCAGGCCAGGCCAGGCCAGGCCAGGCCAGGCCAGGCCAGGCCAGGCCAGGCCAGGCCAGGCCAGGCCAGGCCAGGCCAGGCCAGGCCAGGCCAGGCCAGGCCAGGCCAGGCCAGGCCAGGCCAGGCCAGGCCAGGCCAGGCCAGGCCAGGCCAGGCCAGGCCAGGCCAGGCCAGGCCAGGCCAGGCCAGGCCAGGCCAGGCCAGGCCAGGCCAGGCCAGGCCAGGCCAGGCCAGGCCAGGCCAGGCCAGGCCAGGCCAGGCCAGGCCAGGCCAGGCCAGGCCAGGCCAGGCCAGGCCAGGCCAGGCCAGGCCAGGCCAGGCCAGGCCAGGCCAGGCCAGGCCAGGCCAGGCCAGGCCAGGCCAGGCCAGGCCAGGCCAGGCCAGGCCAGGCCAGGCCAGGCCAGGGCCAGGCCAGGCCAGGCCAGGCCAGGCCAGGCCAGGCCAGGCCAGGCCAGGCCAGGCCAGGCCAGGCCAGGCCAGGCCAGGCCAGGCCAGGCCAGGCCAGGCCAGGCCAGGCCAGGCCAGGCCAGGCCAGGCCAGGCCAGGCCAGGCCAGGCCAGGCCAGGCCAGGCCAGGCCAGGCCAGGCCAGGCCAGGCCAGGCCAGGCCAGGCCAGGCCAGGCCAGGCCAGGCCAGGCCAGGCCAGGCCAGGCCAGGCCAGGCCAGGCCAGGCCAGGCCAGGCCAGGCCAGGCCAGGCCAGGCCAGGCCAGGCCAGGCCAGGCCAGGCCAGGCCAGGCCAGGCCAGGCCAGGCCAGGCCAGGCCAGGCCAGGCCAGGCCAGGCCAGGCCAGGCCAGGCCAGGCCAGGCCAGGCCAGGCCAGGCCAGGCCAGGCCAGGCCAGGCCAGGCCAGGCCAGGCCAGGCCAGGCCAGGCCAGGCCAGGCCAGGCCAGGCCAGGCCAGGCCAGGCCAGGCCAGGCCAGGCCAGGCCAGGCCAGGCCAGGCCAGGCCAGGCCAGGCCAGGCCAGGCCAGGCCAGGCCAGGCCAGGCCAGGCCAGGCCAGGCCAGGCCAGGCCAGGCCAGGCCAGGCCAGGCCAGGCCAGGCCAGGCCAGGCCAGGCCAGGCCAGGCCAGGCCAGGCCAGGCCAGGCCAGGCCAGGCCAGGCCAGGCCAGGCCAGGCCAGGGCCAGGCCAGGCCAGGCCAGGCCAGGCCAGGCCAGGCCAGGCCAGGCCAGGCCAGGCCAGGCCAGGCCAGGCCAGGCCAGGCCAGGCCAGGCCAGGCCAGGCCAGGCCAGGCCAGGCCAGGCCAGGCCAGGCCAGGCCAGGCCAGGCCAGGCCAGGCCAGGCCAGGCCAGGCCAGGCCAGGCCAGGCCAGGCCAGGCCAGGCCAGGCCAGGCCAGGCCAGGCCAGGCCAGGCCAGGCCAGGCCAGGCCAGGCCAGGCCAGGCCAGGCCAGGCCAGGCCAGGCCAGGCCAGGCCAGGCCAGGCCAGGCCAGGCCAGGCCAGGCCAGGCCAGGCCAGGCCAGGCCAGGCCAGGCCAGGCCAGGCCAGGCCAGGCCAGGCCAGGCCAGGCCAGGCCAGGCCAGGCCAGGCCAGGCCAGGCCAGGCCAGGCCAGGCCAGGCCAGGCCAGGCCAGGCCAGGCCAGGCCAGGCCAGGCCAGGCCAGGGCCAGGCCAGGCCAGGCCAGGCCAGGCCAGGCCAGGCCAGGCCAGGCCAGGCCAGGCCAGGGCCAGGCCAGGCCAGGCCAGGCCAGGCCAGGGCCAGGCCAGGCCAGGGCCAGGCCAGGCCAGGCCAGGGCCAGGCCAGGCCAGGCCAGGGGGCCAGGCCAGGGCCAGGGCCAGGGCCAGGGCCAGGCCAGGCCAGGCCAGGCCAGGCCAGGCCAGGCCAGGCCAGGGCCAGGCTCAGGCCAGGGCCAGGGCCAGGCCAGGCCAGGCCAGGCCAGGGCCAGGCCAGGCCAGGCCAGGGCCAGGCCAGGGCCAGGGCCAGGCCAGGCCAGGCCAGGGCCAGGCCAGGTCAGGCCAGGGCCAGGCCGAGGCCAGGGCCAGGCCAGGGCCAGGCCAGGCCAGTGGCCCAGGCCAGGGCCAGGCCAGGCCAGGCCAGGCCAGGCCAGGCCAGGCCAGGCCAGGCCAGGCCAGGCCTGTGGCCAGGCCAGGGCCAGGGCCAGGCCAGGCCAGGCCAGGCCAGGCCAGGCCAGGCCAGGGCCAGGCCAGGCCAGGCCAGGCCAGGCCAGGCCAGGCCAGGCCAGGCCAGGCCAGGGC
>JABXJD010002940.1:20000-25000 GCA_013375575.1 Percina caprodes | reverse complement strand
TCAACAGGGAGTTGACTCTGTGGCTGATTGGGACAGAAACATTTCTCCACCAGACTATGACACACTTTCTGTTGACAGCTAGTAGCCAATCACAGCGCAGTCCACTTTCTGTTGACAGCTAGTAGCCAATCACAGCGCAGTCCACTTTCTGTTGACAGCTAGTAGCCAATCACAGCGCAGTCCTTCGGGAGCCGACGTCCAGGTGCAGTCTGCCACAAACCTGTACCAACACAGACAGGAAATACACGTTCCTCCAACCACGGATCATTTAGATGAATAAGAACTGATTTATTTTCTCCTCGTTAATACTGCAGAACAACAATTATTACATTTAATTAAAAGCATCAGAAGAAGGTTTAATAACTGTATTCCCCACAACATTACCATGGAAAACCTTAAATAAAACCTTCATAGTGACGTTGTGTAGTTTTCTACTGGCGCCCATGTTTGTGTGTGTGTGTGTGTGTGTGTGTGTGTGTGTGTGTGTGTGTGTGTGTGTGTGCGCGCGCGCATGTGTGTGCATGCATGTGTGTGTGTATTTATGTTTAAGTGTGTTTGTGTGTGGACGTGTATGTCTATGTGTGCGTGTGTAAGTGTGTTTGTGCGAATGTGTTTGCGTGTGTGTGCACTTGCATTTTGTGTGTGTGTGCGTCCGTATGTGTGCGTGCATGTCTATGTGTCCATTTTGTGTGTGTGCGCGAGTCGTGCGTGTCTCTGGTGCTCCGAAACATCATAGGCGACAGAAGCATTGCTGCATGTGACGTTCGTTAACACTACACGTGGCGGCAGCTAACGTTAGCCTAGCGTTAACATGTGGCAACCGCTAACGTTAGCCTATCGTTAACATGTGGCAACCGCTAACGTTAGCCTAGAGTTAACACGTGGCAACCGCTAACGTTAGCCTACCGTTAACATGTGGCAACCGCTAACGTTAGCCTAGCGTTAACACGTGGCAACCGCTAACTTTAGCCTAGCTAACACGTAGCGGCAGCTAACGTTAGCGTTAGACGTTGTCCAAATGTTCACTAAAGTGTCATCACTTCATGGGCTCAGTGGACAGAGCATACAGGATCCCTGACCTGGAGCAGCCCTGGGTTAGGGCCTAAGGGTTAACCCTAACCCACTCTGAGATTCGGGTTCACTATCGGCCAACGCAGCAGTCACGGAGCGGATCTATCCGATACATCGAGAACCCGAATCTACAGAGTTCTACTTTAAGCTTTAGTAACACGGCCTTCTAGTCAATGGATTCTGTATTTACTGTAATATATTTAGGGACCCCCTCCCCTGAATATGGAGCAGGGTTTGAACCCTAGGCTGGTTTGTTGCTGCAGTCGGTGTGTGAGGTCTCCGGGGACGCCTGGCGGTCTCCTCAAAGATCTGGACTCACAAAGACTTCACAGAGACCCCGTCAAGACCCCTTCAAGGCTCCTGGGATCACATCTAGAGACTGAGGCTGCTTTTAAAGGCTCAGAACAACAGAACAGTGGGGGGGGGGGTACAGCCTGAGACAGCTAGCTCAGGGGACAGACTGGAGGACACTAGGTAGGACACTAGAGACCTTGTGTTGTCTTCCTGTCTTTTGTTGACGCTTTTTTCAACGTTCAACACTACGTAACTAACTTATTAACTTTAGTTTTAGTTATTTTGGGAATTTCTGGTCAATAAAGCTCATTTATAGGAAATTATACCTAATGTTTGAGATATAAAAGCAGAAATTAGGAATTATTGAGACTAAAATTAAAGGAATGGATGTTGATGATAATCACAGACTGGAATATGTCAACTTTTACTCTCAATACTATTTATATTTAATACTACTTTATATATACATACATATAGTACTACTACTACTTTATATATACATACATATAGTACTACTACTACTTTATATATACATACATATAATACTACTACTACTTTATATATACATACATATAGTACTACTACTACTTTATATATACATACATATAATACTACTACTACTTTATATATACATACATATAATACTACTACTACTTTATATATACATACATATAATACTACTACTACTTTATATATACATACATAGTACTACTACTACTTTATATATACATACATATAATACTACTACTACTTTATATATGCATACATATAATACTACTACTACTTTATATATACATACATATAATACCAATACTACTTTATATATACATACATATAATACTACTACTACTTTATATATACATACATATAATACTACTACTACTTTAAATATACATACATATAATACCAATACTACTTTATATATACATACATATAATACTACTACTACTTTATATATACATACATATAATACTACTACTACTTTAAATATACATAATATTACTACTACTACTTTATATATACATACATATAATACTACTACTACTTTATATATACATACATATAGTACTACTACTACTTTATATATACATACATATAATACTACTACTACTTTATATATACATACATATAATACTACTACTACTTTATATATACATACATATAATACTACTACTACTTTATATATACATACATATAATACTACTACTACTTTATATATACATAATATTACTACTACTTTATATATACATGAATATAATAATACTACTACTTTATATATATATATACATACATATAATACTACTACTACTTTAAATATACATAATACTACTACTACTTTATATATACATACATATAATACTACTACTACTTTATATATACATACATATAACACTACTACTACTTTAAATATACATAATACTACTACTACTTTATATATACATGAATATTATAATACTACTACTACTACTTTATATATATACATACATATAATACTACTACTACTTTATATATACACACATATAATACTACTACTACTACTTTATATATATATACATACATATAATACCAATACTACTTTATATATACATACATATAATACTACTACTACTTTATATAAACATACATATAATACTACTACTACTTTTATATACATACATATAATACTACTTTATATAAACATACATATAATACCAATACTACTTTATATATACATACATATAATACTACTACTACTTTACATATACATACATATAATACCAGTACTACTTTATATATAAATACATATAATACTACTACTACTTTATATATACATACATATAATACTACTACTACTTTATATAAACATACATATAATACTACTACTACTTTATATATACATACATATAATGCTACTACTACTTTATATATACATACATATAATACTACTACTACTTTAAATATACATAATACTACTACTACTTTATATAGACATGAATATAATAATACTACTACTACTACTTTATATATATACATAAATATAATACTACTACTACTTTATATATACATACATATAATACTACTACTACTTTATATATACATACATATAATACTACTACTACTTTATATACACATGAATATAATAATACTACTACTACTACTTTATATATATACATACATATAATACTACTACTACTTTATATATACATACATATAATACTACTACTACTTTATATATACATACATATAATACTACTACTACTTTATATATACACACATATAATAGTACTACTACTACTTTATATATATACATACATATAATACCAATACTACTTTATATATACATACATATAATACTACTACTACTTTATATATACATACATATAATACTACTACTACTTTATATATACACACATATAATAGTACTACTACTACTTTATATATATACATACATATAATACCAATACTACTTTATATATACATACATATAATACTACTACTACTTTATATATACATACATATAATACTACTACTACTTTATATATACATACATATAATACCAATACTACTTTATATATACATACATATAATACTACTACTACTTCATATATACATACATATAATACTACTACTATTTCAAAAACACTTCCATTTGTTTGTAAATTATATAAATTCAAATAAGACGCCCCAAAATTATTGAAAGTAGAGATTTGTACTCAGCAAACAGCGTTGGAATCAATCATGTTGTTTTGGGGAATTACAAAGAACATTGATATAGGACAACATGGGGACAACATGGGGACAACATGAGGACAACATGGGGACAACATGGGGACAACATGAGGACAACATGAGGACAACATGAGGACAACATGAGGGCAACATGGGGACAACATGAGGACAACATGAGGACAACATGGGGACAACATGGGGACAACATGAGGGCAACATGGGGACAACATGGGGACAACATGAGGGCAACATGAGGACAACATGAGGACAACATGGGGACAACATGAGGGTAACATGGGGACAACATGGGGACAACATGAGGGCAACATGGGGACAACATGAGGACAACATGAGGACAACATGGGAACAACATGTGAACAACATGAGGACAACATGGGAACAACATGGGGACAACATGGGGACAACATGGGGACAACATGAGGACAACATGGAAACAACATGAGGACAACATGGGGACAACATGAGGACAACATGAGGACAACATGGGAACAACATGGGGACAACATGAGGGCAACATGAGGACAACATGGGGACAACATGAGGACAACATGGAGACAACATGGAGACAACATGAGGGCAACATGAGGACAACATGGGGACAACATGGGGACAACATGGGGACAACATGAGGGCAACATGAGGACAACATGGGGACAACATGGGGACAACACAGGCACACACACACAGACACACACAGCGTTGGAGCTGTTCCAGTCTTCCTGAACCAGTCCTCTATCTTCACGCTCTGATTGGCTGAATCCTCACATTCCTGCTCCATGGTGACATGAAGCTGCAGCAGCCTTCATGTCCAGGCCTGTAGGGACAGGCTCAGCCTAGTCCTGCACCCCAGCTAGCACACAGAATGTACACACTCACAGACACACACACACACACACACACACACA
>JABXJD010002940.1:10000-12500 GCA_013375575.1 Percina caprodes | reverse complement strand
CTCTCCCTGTCTGTCTGTCTCTGTCTGTCTGTCTCTCTCTGTCTGTCTGTCTCCCTCTGTCTGTCTCTTTCTCCCTCTGTCTCTCTCTGTCTGTCTCTCCCTGTCTGTCTCTCTCTGTCTGTCTCTCTCTCCCTCTGTCTCTCTCTCTGTCTGTCTCTCTTTCTCCCTCTGTCTCTCTGTCTGTCTCTCCCTGTCTGTCTCCCTGTCTGTCTCCCTGTCTGTCTCTCCCTGTCTGTCTCTCTCTGTCTCTCTTTCTCCCTCTGTCTCTCTCTGTCTGTCTCTCCCTGTCTGTCTCCCTGTCTGTCTCTCCCTGTCTGTCTCTCTCTGTCTGTCTCTCTCTCCCTCTGTCTCTCTCTGTCTGTCTCTTTCTCCCTCTGTCTCTCCCTGTCTGTCTCTCTCTGTCTGTCTCTCTCCCTGTCTGTCTCTGTCTGTCTGTCTCTCTCTGTCTGTCTGTCTCCCTCTGTCTCTCCCTGTCTGTCTCTCTCTGTCTGTCTCTCTCTCCCTCTGTCTCTCTCTGTCTGTCTCTTTCTCCCTCTGTCTCTCCCTGTCTCTCTCTGTCTGTCTCTCCCTGTCTGTCTCCCTCTGTCGCTCCCTGTCTGTCTCTCTCTGTCTGTCTCTCTCCCTGTCTGTCTCTGTCTGTCTGTCTCTCTCTGTCTGTCTGTCTCTCTGTCTCTCCCTGTCTGTCTCTGTCTCTCCCCTCTGTCTGTCTGTCTCTCTCTCCCTGTCTGTCTCTCTGTCTGTCTCTTTCTCCCTCTGTCTCTCTCTGTCTGTCTCTTTCTCCCTCTGTCTCTCTCTGTCTGTCTCTCCCTGTCTGTCTCCCTCTGTCTCTCCCTGTCTGTCTCCCTCTGTCTCTCTCTGTCTGTCTCTCTCTCCCTCTGTCTCTCTCTGTCTCTTTCTCCCTCTGTCTCTCCCTGTCTGTCTCTCTCTGTCTGTCTCTCTCCCTGTCTGTCTCTGTCTGTCTGTCTCCCTCTGTCTCTTCCTGTCTGTCTCTCCCTGTCTGTCTCTCTCTGTCTGTCTCTCTCTCCCTCTGTCTCTCTATGTCTGTCTCTTTCTCCCTCTGTCTCTCCCTGTCTGTCTCTCCATGTCTGTCTCTCTCTGTCTGTCTCTCCCTGTCTGTCTCTCTTTGTCTGTCTGTCTCTCCCTCTGTCAGGATGTCTCTGAACTGTCCCTGAGACACTGTCAGTCTGTCAGGACACACTCACTGAGACACACACAGAGACATACAGATAGATAGAGACATATACACACACACATACCTGAGCAGTGATGTGTTGTTGCCATGGTGACAGTTGTGGTTGTACACAGTTCCACAAAACCTGCTCTACCCACTGGGCACCCCCGGCCACTTAAAGCTCTAGTTAATATGAATGTATGAAGCCTCAAAATATATGTGCACCTGCGCACGCACACACGCATGCACACGCACACAGACACGCACGCATGCACACACACATTCACGTGTGCAGGTTTGTAATAAGAGAACTTTATGTATTTATTGTGTAACGTGACTTGGAGACGCTGCTGCTCCGAGGTTTCAGAGATCAGAGGAGTGGAGCAGGATGAGGTCAGACTCATCGGGGGTGTCTGGACTTGTTGAGGGGCTGCTGGGTAAAAGACAGCCCGGGAACAAGAAGTGCAGGAATGCTCCAGCCCTTAGATAATGATGGTAGTGACGGATGGAGGCCGGAGCCCGGAGCCCGGAGAACAGCTCTGGTGTTAACGCTAGGCTAACGTTAGCCGCTGCCATGTGTTAACGCTAGGCTAACATGCAGGTATTCACCCTCTGATGTTAGCAGGCTAACGTTAGCCGCTGCCATGTGTTAACGCTAGGCTAACATGCAGGTATTCACCGGGTGATGGCTAGGTAGCAACAAGATGAATGGAAGTCAATGTGATGCTAACATACTGAGGATACATTATCAGTTCTAATACGACTGGACTACTTGGTCTTGTTGGGGCAGCTGACGTCCTCTGTCACTGTGTTCAGTGTGTGTGTGTGTGTGTGTGTGTGCATGGGGGGGTCAGAGGTTGTGTCACCCTGGGCAACCCCCCAGTTAATAGGGTCATGACCTGAGGTTTTTAGGGCAGCCATGACCCCTCTTTATGGTGCCCTCAGGACTTTAATCAGATACCAGCGTTGTCTGTTTTTAGGATGAATATTAATAAGGAGGTGTTGCCATGACGATGACACAATCACTTCCTGTTTACAACTGGCCGTAGAGCTACAGAGATACTAGTTTGTCAGACACCTGTGTGTGTGTGTGTGTGTGTGTATTCCCTGTCCTATGTGGTCTGACTGCTAGTTTAGCTTTTGTCATGTTCTTAGTCCATTAGCCCGCTACGCTAACGCTAGCTCATTAGCCCCCCACGCTAACGCTAGTCCCAGTGTTACCCTGGAGTGTGTGTCAGCCGGCAGTGTCTGACTGGGACAGACAGGGACAGGGACCCTGTCTGACTATCTGTCCCTGGGTCCCTGTCAGACAGGGACAGGGACCCTGTT
>JABXJD010002940.1:2500-5000 GCA_013375575.1 Percina caprodes | reverse complement strand
CACACACACCTCACACACCTAACTACGCACGCACACACTCTTATTCTACCACACACACACACAAAACCACTAACACACACTCTGATGCTGCACACACACCTAACAACGCACACACACTCTCATTCTACCACACACACACCTCACACACCTAACACACCTAACAACGCACACACACACTCTACGACTCACACTCCCATAACCCCTCACACACACTCTGCTGGCGCTGACCCGGCTAACGCCTGCCCCCCCCAGCCCCGTGCCGAGGTCGGCCCCCACACTGAGCTCTGCTCGCTGCTCATTGAGGAAAACCTGAACCAGGACTGGTGTGGACCCTCATCCTGTCCCCTGGCACCTCCTCCGCCCGCTGGACACCACAGGAACTGAAAGGAGGTACTGACTCAGAGGAGGGGGGGGAAGAGAGGGAGACAGAGAGGGAGACAGAAGAAGAGAGGGAGACAGAAGAAGAGAGGGAGACAGAGGAGGATAGGGAGAGGGAGACAGAAGAAGATAGAGAGAGGGAGACAAAAGAAGAGAGGGAGACAGAAGAAGAGAGGGAGACAGAGGAGGACAGACAGAGGGAGACAAAAGAAGAGAGGGAGACAGAGGAGCATAGAGAGAGGGAGACAGAAGAAGAGAGGGAGACAGAGGAGGACAGAGAGAGGGAGACAGAGAGGGACACAAAGGAGGACAGACGGAGGGTGACAGAAGAAGAGAGGGAGACAGAGGAGGACAGACAGAGGGAGACAGAAGAAGAGAGGGAGACAGAGGAGGACAGACAGAGGGAGACAGAGGAGGACAGACGGAGGGTGACAGAAGAAGAGAGGGAGACAGAGGAGGACAGACAGAGGGAGACAGAAGAAGAGAGGGAGACAGAGGAGGACAGACAGAGGGAGACAGAGGAAGAGAGGGAGACAGAGGAGGATAGAGAGAGGGAGACAGAGGAGGACAGACAGAGGGAGACAGAAGAAGAGAGGGAGACAGAGGAGGACAGACAGAGGGAGACAGAGGAGGACAGACGGAGGGAGACAGAAGAAGAGAGGGAGACAGAGGAGGACAGACAGAGGGAGACAGAGGAGGACAGACAGAGGGAGACAGAAGAAGAGAGGGAGACAGAGGAGGATAGAGAGAGGGAGACAGAGGATAGAGAGAGAGGGAAGCGTGAGACAGTCGTTGAAGGTGAAGAGAAGGAAGAAGAAACAGAGGATGAAGATGATTTGCTGGATGAAAGTGGAGAGACGGAGAAAGAGCTGGTGGAGGGGAGGTGGAGGTGGAGGTGGAGGTGGGAGGAGGAGGTTCAGGTCACGGTTCAGAGTCAGGAAAGAAGGGAGGAGGTGATGAAAGAAGAGGAGCGAAAAGAGAGGGAAGAGGAGCACCAGATGCACACAGAAGACTTTTATTTTCAAATAAAGAAGACTTCAGAAAACCAACTCTCTGAGGACTCTTACTGTGAAAACCACACCCCAGCGATGGATCCAGACTCTGTGGGTCCTGAACCTGAGGACTCTGAAGATAGACAGGAGGAGGAGGAGGAAGGAGGAAGAGGTGCAGAGCTTCAAAATAAAGGTACACAAACTGTTTCTCCTCCTCGATCTGAACTTTCCCATCCTGCTTTTCGTCCCACATCCACCTTTCTGTCTTCATCCATCACCTCCTCCTCTTCTTCCTCCTCTGATTGGCTGACATAATCCTCCTCCTCTTCCTCCTCTTCTGATTGGCTGAATTAATCCTCCTCCTCTTCCTTTTCCATCTTCCTCCTCTAACACGCTCCTGTGTGGACGGAGAGGATCCAGAGGTGGAGTTCAACAGGAGCAGGTGTAGTTAGAGGAGGAGTCAGAACAGAAGCTACGTAGTGTGCAGTCATGTGACCCGGTCATGTGACCCAGACATGTGACCCGGTCATGTGACCCGGTCATGTGACCTGGGTCACAAGGCTGGTCCTGCTGGTTTATCTTCCGTTTTCATTGTGCTTTCTGTTGGAAAACTGACTGAAAACTGACTAAAAAACTAGAGACCGGCCACGGTGTGTGTGTGTGTGTGTGTGTGTGTGTGTGTGTGTGTGTGTGTGTGTGTGTGTGTGTGTGTGTGTGTGTGTGTGTGTGTGTGTGTGTCTGTGTGTGTGTGTGTGTCTGTCTGTCTGTCTGTCTGTCTGTGTGTCTCTGTGTGTGTGTGTCTCTGTGTGTGTGTGTGTGTGTGTGTGTGTGTGTGTTCCTGTGCTCCTATCTTTGTGAGGACATTGTCTTTTTCATACTAAAAGCAGGAAACTTTAATAATAATAATATGCACATGTCCTCACAAGTCCAGTATGAACGTTTTAAGGTGTGTTGTACCGTCCGTCAGTGTTTGTCGTCTCTCTTCAGGTCTCGGCAGCCTGTCTCCTGGTCCCAGTCCAACAGAACCGGACCAATCAGCAGCCTCTCCACAACCGGACCGATCAGCTGCTGCCACAGTCCCGGGCCTGTCCTCCTTCTACAGGGTGCTACTCACATCTGGAGCGCTGTGT
>JABXJD010001507.1:0-84997 GCA_013375575.1 Percina caprodes | reverse complement strand
GAATAGAAATCTTTTAATGTGAGGACCATCAGTCAAGCCTCTGAGTATCTTCACAAGCCACAAGTAGGATTTTCTCCAACTGTATCAATGTCAAATGTATTTAAAATCTTGTGTGATGTTACATGCTGCAGATCCTGGTAAGCCACTTTCAACAGCAGATTACATTTTCTCTCCTCTTGTGGCTTTTGAAGTGCTACTCACCAGTTTAATGGCCAATAAAATTATGCTGGTAATTGACACTTAGATGGACTAACCAAATGGTGTAGTCTATGTGATACACAGACACAGGTATACCCACTAAGAAAGCTCCAGGATTTCCATATACTTACTTAAAAATGCCCAATGACACGCAACAACATTCTTTATTATATTTTTGATATATTTAGAATTGTCATTAGTGTTGTTCTTCTTCATATTGGCTAAATTAAAGTATTTCCAAAGTAATTTGGTGCATAAAAGTGTAACCAAATACAGGAAATGAAGTTGTTGATGATCAAAACTTACCTGGGGGAGGCCACCCAGACCGCCCACTATGAAACCCCACCACACACACACACACACACACACACACACGCCTCCAAAAAGGCAGATTCTGGACAATATACAGGTAAAAGCCAGTAAATTAGAATATTTTGAAAAACTTGATTTATTTCAGTAATTGCATTCAAAAGGTGTAACTTGTACATTATATTTATTCATTGCACACAGACTGATGCATTCAAATGTTTATTTCATTTAATTTTGATGATTTGAAGTGGCAACAAATGAAAATCCAAAATTCCGTGTGTCACAAAATTAGAATATTGTGTAAGGGTTACATTTTGAAGACACCTGGTGCCACAAAGTAATCAGCTGATTAACTCAAAACACCTGCAAAGGGCTTTAAATGGTCTCTCAGTCCAGTTCTGAAGCCTACACAAACATGGGGAAGACTTCAGATTTGACAGCTGTCCAAAAGGCGACCATCGACACATTGCACAAGGAGGGAAAGACACAAAAGGTTATTGCTGAAGAGGCTGGCTGTTCTCAGAGCTCTGTGTCCAAACACATTAATAGAGAGGCAAAGGGAAGGAAACACTGCGGTCAGAAAAAGTGTACAAGCGATAGGGATCACCGTGCCCTAGTCAAGATTGTGAAAAAAAGGGTGTGGACAGCTGCTGGAGTCAGTGCTTCAAGATCCACCACCAAGAGACGCTTGAAAGACATGGGTTTCAACTGCCGCATACCTCGTGTCAAGCCACTGTTGACCAAGAAACAGCGCGAAAAGCGTCTCACCTGGGCTAAGGAAAAAGAGCTGGACTGCTGCTGAGTGGTCCAAAGTCATGTTTTCTGACGAAAGCAAATTTTGCATTTCCTTTGGAAATCGAGGTCCCAGAGTCTGGAGGAAGACAGGAGAGGCACAGGATCCATGTTGCCTGAAGTTTAGTGTAAAGTTTCCACCATCAGTGATGGTTTGGGGTGCCATGTCATCTGCTGGTGTCGGTCCACTCTGTTTCCTGAGATCCAGGGTCAACGCAGCCGTCTACCAGCAAGTTTTAGAGCACTTCATGCTTCCTGCTGCTGACCTGCTCTATGGAGATGGAGATTTCAGGTTCCAACAGGACTTGGCGCCTGCACACAGCGCAAAATCTACCCGTGCCTGGTTTACGGACCATGGTATTTCTGTTCTAAATTGGCCAGCCAACTCCCTGACCTTAGCCCCATAGAAAATCTGTGGGTATTGTGAAAAGGAAGATGCAGAATGCCAGACCCAAAAACGCAGAAGAGTTGAAGGCCACTATCAGAGCAACCTGGGCTCTCATAACACCTGAGCAGTGCCAGAAACTCATCGACTCCATGCCACGCCGCATTAATGCAGTAATTGAGGCAAAAGGAGCTCCAACCAAGTATTGAGTATTGTACATGCTCATATTTTTCATTTTCTTACTTTTCAGTTGGCCAACATTTCTAAAAACTCCCTTTTTTGTATTAGCCTTAAGTAATATTCTAATTTTGTGACACACGGAATTTTGGATTTTCATTTGTTGCCACTTCAAATCATCAAAATTAAATGAAATAAACATTTGAATGCATCAGTCTGTGTGCAATGAATAAATATAATGTACAAGTTACACCTTTTGAATGCAATTACTGAAATAAATCAAGTTTTTCAAAATATTCTAATTTACTGGCTTTTACCTGTACAGTACAGTATACCCACTACAATACATTAGACTACACCACTGGACTAACCCCAGCCAGCCTCTCAGACTGTCCCCAATCAAAGAACAATAGTTGTACCACATTACTGTAGAAGAAAAACCTTAACACACAAAAGAACATTTCTGAATTTAAGACTTAATTCAGATTAATTATAAATGTGTATCAAGAGTTTTGAAACAGTTTCTTGTGGCTGAGGCATTTGAGAATGCTCTTCCTTTTAGTTCAAGTACAAAACAACAGATTTGGAGTTACGGTGAACTAATTTCCATTTTTGCAGCATCATGTGTCAATCAGCCCAAGGAAAATAGAGAAGTGAGTCTAATCAGTTCTGCAACATGCAGACTGTCATCGCCAATCTACCCCATGGTGGTGTAAAGAGGAAAATAAACTCAAATTTTGTTTGCTAATCTTTCAAGACTGCAGTACTTCCAGTAACTTCAAGTTGATCTAATCTATCACGGTTACTTCCTCTCGTCCCATAAAAAACACAGTGGGTGAATCGAGGTAAGTGCTACAATCTCCTTAATATATTTCCTCTGTAGTCATGTCAGTGAGTTGTAGAAGAAAAGCAGAAAGGTCCTTGGAAAATGGCAGTTCTGGCAGGACTGCTAAATAAAGAGTTGTCTCTAATGATTGTTTTTTTCACGACTCCCTACTGTCCCACATATTCTCTTTCAATCTCGTCATCATGTTTACCCCCTTTACTACTCACGTAATGGTCTCTGAACCTAGCTGTCATACATTTCCTACATAGCCCATTTATTTCTTGTCACATAGTCAATGGTTGAACCTTTTTCCAACTTGCTGCTCATGGCTTGTGTGACCATGTCAACCACAGAAACCTCACCAAAGGATAAGACACAGGAGATAGTTTTGCAGGTATCTGAGTTACCTGAATTAAAAACTAATTCACCAGCAGAGAACAGACAAATCAACCAACAAAAACAGTTTTGAAGTTCATTGATCATCTGGGGACTCATGTATAAACGTTGCGAACGCATTAAAAGGTTGCGTATGCTAGTTATTACGCTTATTACGTCTTATATAGACAGGTTGTTGATGTTTTCTTTTATCTATTGGTTTAACGTTTTATCTCTAAAGGACAGAAACTGCTTAAATATTATCGTTAAAGTCTGCTCCAAAATCATTGGAGCCCATAAGAGTGACTTAAACTCGCTCTTGGAGAAACGTATTATAAATCAAGACCATATTCTATGCAGTGAGTTTACACCAATGCCTTCAGGACGGTGCTATCTGCTGCCTTCAAGAAACACCAACCGTTTCTCCACATTGTTTATTCCCTCTGCAATTAAATTGCTGAATTGCTGAATGCAGAGTAACTGTCTTAAATATATTTTGAACAAATGGCATATTGGATATGTGTTTAAAAGTGGTCTATTGCAATTTCTTATGTATGTGCAATACACTCGGCACACTTTATTTATTATTTTATCTCGTCTCTGTTTATAGTCTGTATTCAGTTCAGATATTTTTTTTTGCTGTTTACTTTTGGATCTCACACTTTCCCATATGCCTTTTTTTTTTATTGTTTTTGAGTTTTATTACCACTTTACACCAAATGATTGAGAGACAACAAAAGCACACCCCAACTCTAGCAAGACTCATTATTTCATTACGATACAGTCAATTAGTCAGTGTTATAGTGTTGAAAATGAACACATAGGCTGCATGCCATTGAAGTTACGTTTTTGCAGGTAATCGGACCCTGGGACAGGCATTAAGAATAACTATATAGAAATAGCCAATCTTTACGCTGATAGTGTTGTTGCTTATGTTAGTCATATAGAGAAATCAGTATTAAATTGAAACTATTTGTAGCTGCTTTAACTCTAGATCACATGTTTTCCTTCTCATATAGTATCTTGCCTCTTGCACCTTCCAGTTTTATCACCTCATCTTAATAATTAATTATGAGTATTCATATCATTTTTTTTTATTTAAGGATTTGAGTTCATCTTTGTTCATTGGGTAGATGTCATCCAAAATCAAAGCAGAGCAGTGTGTAGTGATCCATAGCAGCTACTTGCCTTGTGCCATTAAACTGAACATCTTTCTTAATGTCACTGCAACATCAGTTTTAACAAAGCTTTTTTTCTTGATTTTTGTCAATAGCACACTATAAAAATGTAACAAAGTGTGTGGGTCGGCCTTAAAGTTGATCACGTAGTGCACATGTCTTTTGTGAAATGCTTATTGTATCTCAGTTGAAGATGAAACTTTTATTCATGGTGTGACTGTCTTTTACTTTGTTGTCCTCTTCACTCACTTTCTCGTGTCCTTTCCTTGTCTACTCTTCTCACTTGTTTCCATTATTTCCCCACCATTCCACTCCACTTTTCTGCTTCTCTGCTACGATTTCCTCTTAATTCATCTCCCTCTCCTCGTCTCTTCTATGTCCTATTTGTGGAGGTTTGCTGGCTTAAACTAAAACTTCTGAGACGTCTACCATTCTGTGTGTATGTGTGTGTGTGTGTGCGCGTGTGTGTGTGTGTGTTCTCAGAGGGGTGTCTTTAGTTTGAAGTGAATATTTCTACAAGCCTGGTGACCTCAGAATCTCAATTGCACTCACAGCAGGTTCAAATGCACGCACACACACACACACATTCTCAGCTCTGTCAAACATAGTCAGTGTCCCGTTTTCATGCTTGTGCATTACTCGATCCTGTACTTTGTGTGCTGGTTTTGTTTATGCCAGCAGCACTTTTCACTGAGGAGTAGACCTACGTGTTTGTTTTTGTGTGTGTGTTGGTGCATGTGTTTCTTTATGTATTCATGTGTGTCTTGCTCTGTTTGTGAGTGAATACTGTGAATCCTCTGAGCATGTGAGTCGGTGTACCTGCATCCATTGCTTTGTGTGTCTGTTTTTGTGCTGCCTTTGCATGTCTGTGTATGGTATTTGATTGTATCATTGCATTAAGTTTCACACAGGTTCAGCCTTTACCAAAACACTAAAAGTATTGTTATCAATCCACCGACAATTGTCACCGCAATATGCAGTTTCCCATAGCTCTACAAAGCATTTTTTCGCCTTTTTTTTAGTCACTATTGTATATTGTCAATAGTGTGGTGCAGTGTTTTAAAACTCTTAGTATAAGACTCCCAATTCATCATACTTGTTAATCTTGCATTCAAAGCAACTGATTCTCCTTTCATTTGGCTTGGAAACACCTTTCATTACAAGACCAATGTTTCAACCACTAAGTTTTTGGTAAATACAGTCACCTAAACATATTACAGTGCAAGTCTTTCAGTTACGTTATTGTAACAATCACTTAGTCATAGAAGAATGGGGAGAATGACAGGAGTAACTCTACCGTTGGCGCTCTGCCAACGCACAGCTTTTTCTTCCATTTCACAGACTGATCACTAAATTAGTAAAAGTGAACAACTCAATGTTTTATTATCTCAGCATATGACAGCACAGTGTTCTCTTTAGATGACGGACAACTTGTTCAGCTCGTTATAACGTTATCAGTAACCGGTGTCAGGTGGAATAAGCAAGCTAACGTCATTAGCCAGCTAGTTAACTAACATTAACGTTAGTCAGAAGCCGCAACGGGTTATACGAACTCAGAATTTTAAACAGGGTAAGGTGTTTACATGGCGTTTGAGTAATCTTGGTATTGCTTGAAAACCTAAATATAATTGAAACACAGTCACAGTTAGACTAGAACATAGTGGAGCATTTAACACTCAACCACAGGAGTTGTTGGCAACAAAACCGAGCTAGAAAAAGAGTGAATATGGTTGTATGAGTAAGCCACTGTTTGATAACATGCTGGCCATGTTAGCTTAAAAGGTGAAATGTCAGTGATAAAAAAAAATTTTAAATGTTTTTTACAAGTAGAAAAGTAGTCTATTTTTTGCTGCCGTGAGCTGGGCAGCAGGGTGACAGAAGCACCAAGGTCATCAGAAAGCCTTTCTTCTGTGGGTTGAGAGGCGAAGCATAATGACATTCACTCACCATCTCCATGCACAGAAGCACCTTCAGCAATGGACTTACCACCTTAAAGCGTGATTTATGGATCTACGGAGCTTTAGCCGTAGCCTATGGAAGTGGCCTGAAGTTCATACTCGTGCATCAGTGTGTGCGGCAATCTTTTTAAATGAGAATTCCGGCCAATTTTATGTTAATCTTGATTGCTATAAATACAGTATGTATGTACTTTGAAAAAAAACCCCGACCCCAATCAGTGTAGCCAACACTGAGTATCTGCAGCTAAGTGTACGAGCTTCCATTGAGGTAAAACGGCAGTTGTCGGGGCAAGTTTTAGAGTGCCTTTGTTCCTCTGAGCAAACACAAAATGTAATTAAAATGTCTGTGCAACATGAACAGGGTCCTTACGTGAAAACAATATGCGTTTTCCACTCAGACATTGTTTAAATTTACCTACCCTGTCTCTATCCTGCCAGTAGCCATCTCGCTCTGCTAGCTGCCGTCCGTGATGTTCAGCCAGGCTTTTGTGATAATCATCATGCAGCAGTTCCGTGTGTATTTGTATCTCATCCATTTTGTGTGTGATTGATCTGGTGTTGGTGAGTAGGAGGCTTGGCAGAGTTGATTTAGCATCCTTCCTTCTCGGAGCGATCTGCACACTGTTTACCTTTTCCTGCTACAACGGGACTTTAGCGAGGGACTACAGCTAGCCTTCTCTAACGCTATCACTGTGCAAACCACAGACATAATTTGGCCCGTTTCCATTTTTAAGGGGGAATAAAGTTTCCGTAGCAAAAGCATGACCTGTCCTCTAGGACATAGCCAGACTACCAAGCGCTCACTGGATTGTTTTTGGGAGCAGGAGGCGACAAAGGTCAGGCCTGCTAGCGCGGCTGAGGAAACTACCACATAAATCGACACTGCCAAGCCTCCTATTCACCAACACCAGATCGATCACACACAAAATGGATGAGCTACAAATACACACGGAACTACTGCGTGATGATTATCACAGAAGCCTTTGCTGGACATCAAGGACAACAGTGTGTAACGAAGGGCACAAACAAAGGGAAATGGCTCTGTTTTTCAAAATAACCATGTATGCGTAAACAGGGCCTGAGAGAAACAAAGTGTCTCCCCTATGCTTTCTGACCGCTGTAGGAGTCGTCAAGTCTGCTGTTTTTTTCTTTGGACATGTCTTTAGAATTTTTTGGGGGTAATCGCTGATCCTGCTTTTGATCAATTTTCAATTTAAAATAAGAATTGTGACTATAATATTACAATAATATTATAGCTATAATCACTGATCATCTAAATTAACTACACTTACGTACAGTATACCAAATGATCTCTGGTGTTAAATCAAGACAACCTACAGTATAAGCAAGTATTTCCCTTATTTGAACAAGAGAAAGAGTATTGGAATTGAAAAAAACAAGTGTTTCAGTTTTGACCTGACTAAGTCTGGTGCATAAAGGCAGGTATTGTATTTTTACTTAGTCTTGTCTAGTTTTAATACCTTTATATTTTCAGTTGAATGAATGAATGAATGAATACATGAATGAAACCTTTATTTCTCTGAAGGGCATTTGTTTTGAAATTACCCCAAACTGACAGAACTCAACTTGGGCATGATTGTACTCCAAAATAATGGCTAAATTTGACCCCCTGAGCAGTTGAATCCTGCCCTGTTCACGATGTAAGACACAAGAACATTTCCCCCACTGTTCCACTTCCTCTGTAGAAATAAATAAAAAAGTGTTCTAGCCATTCGCAGTTGGACTATTCAATGTATTGATGTGGACCACCTTGAAGGAGACGTTGACAAATGCTTCCATCAGCTTATCAAGGTTGAACTAGATAACAATTTTAAAGCCAAAACCAACTCATCACCTGCATGTACCAGCAAAAAGCTCCTTGCCTTCATTTTCCTGCACAGAGGTGATCGATACCTAGATTTCCACTTTAGTCTTGATGCCAGAATACTCGAGGTGCTCCAACAAAGAATTTCAGACACTGCAAAATAGCGTGGAATTCAGCCAAGAGAAAATTGCATCACTAATGATGAAACACAATGCCACAATCCTCTCACGATCGACCCGTGTGAAATATAACAAAATAATAGAAAGAGACCAGAACAGAATTGTAGCATGAGAGACAATCTGTTTTTTTAGAGAGCAGAGCGGCAACCGGTCAAAAGTTCAAGAGCCCACTGTTGCTTAGTTACCTATGCACATGCGCAATAGCCCTTGAACTCTTGACATCAAGCTCTCCTGGCTCCACTGGGGTGTTAGTTTACAGCCTGTTTCTACATAGTCATTCAACAAGGACATAACAGCAAGTCTTTTGTGGAAAAAAATACATTTTGGAATATTGGATTGTATGAGTTCGACAATCGACTAGTGTGTGGACAGAGGTATGGATTAAAACAACTTTTATGCCTTTCTGTCACATCTACTGCAGTCAGATTCACTGTTTTCACTTGGAAGGAATCACTGCACATGGGTAGGCACTGTTAATTAAATTTTAACATGTTTAGAGACTTAAAACCCGTTTAAAACTTGCCCTGTTTAAGCCTGTTGGGTGCTAACTCTAGCAGGAGGATAACTCGTTGTAGGCAGCACCGATTGGTTTTGTTTTTCTCTTGACTGACAGCACTCCAAACTTACACACAGCAGAGCTATGTGTTGGAATCAACCAGAATTCTCCTTTAACCCTCATGTTACTCATGTTACATGATTTGATTCCACACAACACTCTTTGGCAAGTACAAATCTCTACTTTCATTTTGGGGTGTCTTATTCAATTTTATAGCATTTGAAAAAACATTGAAGTGGTTTTGAAATAGTATTGAGTAAAAATTGACATATTCCAGTCTGTGATTATGCAACAACATCCGTTCCTTTAATTTTAGTCTAAATAATTCCTAATTTAGTGTTAGTGGTAGGGTCATGTAGTGTTGAAAACGTCTAAAAAAGTGACAAACATTGAAAAGAAGCGTCAAAAGTTTTGAAAAAAGGGACAGAAACGTAAGAAAAAGTTAAAAACATCGAAGGAAACAACAAAAGTGTTATTTTGACGGGAAGACAACACAAGGGTTAATTGTAACTCACTGTTACAAAATGTGACTAAGTGATATCACAATGACTGAATGACCTCATTTCACGTGTCATCCATTCACAATTATGCAAATCAATTTAAAGATTTTTTAATTTTTTTTTACATTTGCCCTTGTTTAAAAAAAAAAAAAAGCCCTCACAATACACACCTGCCCTTTTATTAAAAAAACTGAGATAGACATTGGTTTTATTCAGACAGCACTATTCAGTCACTGTGAATGGCAGGTAAATAGACATTGATTGTCAATAATTGTTACAGCGCTCTATGGATTTGTGCCAGCCTCTAGAAAGGGCAGATGCTATCTTGGTCTCGACCATGGCTGAAGCTAAACAGAGAGATGCCGATATCTCACTTAGGTGGATTCAAAATGGGACAGATGAATGTCTCATCTCAGGTGCTTTGTGTGCGTTTGTGTGAGCAGGTCAATGTGTCCATTTCACTCAGGGACACACAAGCAATGTGTTGCTTCTGTCACTGTGTGTTTTGTGTCTCCTTTTTATTCTCATCCTCACTGTATCCATTTCTTTGTTACACACATCCTCAGCCAGTCTATCTTTTGCTCTCTGATGGGCAAATTCACAAAGAATTGATTGTGGCCGCTGATAGCCGCATGAATTGAGCAATACTTGAGCTACTGTTATCTGCCCCGTCTCAAGGTCCGATTCACAATAGATATTGCGCTAATGAAATTGCAACAGAAACACAGCCGTAAAGTTTTGCAGCTAAGGGCAAATGTATTGCGTCTGATTGCAATCCATGTGGCAAAGTATAACTGTTGCCTTTATGCCAAAAACACAGTAGGCAGAACATTGGCAGGCATTCAGACCGCAAGTTACAGGTCCTGATTGACAAGGTGCAGAGGCATTCCTCAAAACTTAAGGCAAGGAATTTTAACGTGACAGAGAGAAAACCTATTTGGGATTTAATATCCCAGTCTGTCAATACTGTGGCTGTAAAAGAAGATGGTACAATTTGAAGCAGAGGACAGCCCTTATACAGTAAATGTGCTTCATTAACAGCAACTCTCTGAAATCGCTAATAATGGTATTATAACTGTGTGGCTATTAGCGCTGATCTTTATGAATTGAGCTTATGGTCGGGCCAATAGACAATGATTTCCAGGATCGATGATGGTCAGAGCGATCGCCAATAACCGATGCCCTTGCCAATGTCAAGACGATATGTGGCTCATTTTCACATTAATTAAATTAATTCATATTAAAATTAATTTGCCATCATCATAGTTTCACATCGACATCCCCCGCACATGCCATTTACCAGCTTATGCCTACCGTACACTATAAGATTCTAAAAAGACTTTGAAAAGTCTAAAGTCTGAAGACATGTCATCTAAGACACACAGACTATGAGATATTACTGTCAAGATATAAAACTTCTATCTATATTTTAAATTAAACACGTTTGAGTTTGTCGGAAAGTGGTGTCGTTGCATTTGATACGACGGAAGCACGCCCTAAATCTAGGAAGTCTGTCATGATTTAATTCGGACATTGGAAACAGTGGAATCGCTTAAAAAGTTGTTAAGTGTAAAGTCGGCATTCAGTAAACGTAATACAACTTTTTTGCTGCCACATGGCATTGTTTTGTCATTGATTACATGCATCACAGTTATACAACAGATATCTTATTTATTGATATTTATTGATCAATCCAACCCCAATGATTCTTTTGTACCTTAAAATAATGTTTCCACAATCGTTTCAGTGGTTCATTAACTCGTTGGAATGTGACATAAGAATAATGGTAATGGTAACCGTAACAGACAATTCCGCTCCGAACCTGT
Source organism: Percina caprodes (assembly GCA_013375575.1). Classification (NCBI taxonomy): domain Eukaryota; kingdom Metazoa; phylum Chordata; class Actinopteri; order Perciformes; family Percidae; genus Percina; species Percina caprodes. The sequence goes on along the minus strand of JABXJD010001507.1, from coordinate 73,913 downwards.
AGGGGGAACAAAGGGGAAAAGTGCTTTGGTGACTACAGTAAAGGTGCTGGTTGACAACTAGCTAATGGTAATGTAATTCTTGGTAGGTAATGTAAGATTACAACACCATTCAACACACTGTTGTTTTTAGTATGATTGTTTTGACCACGGTTAACAACTCTGGGCTCATCAATAACATTAACTGTATAGACCACATGTGTCAAACTCAAGGCCCGCGGGCCAGATGTGGCCCGCCATGTCATTTTATGTGGCCCGCGAGAGCTTAAAAGTTTTGAGTGTCTAAAAATAAATACCAAAAAATAAATTAAGAGCGTGCTTTGACCAAAAACTACATTTCCCACAATGCCTTTCGACTACGCTAGCCGCGGCAGTGTCCATGCCAACGAGTGGAATTGAGATATAAATAATGATCCCAAAATGTCCAGAAAGAGAAAAGTTGATGCAGACGGAAGACTGTTTCAAGAAAGATGGGAAGGCGAATACTTGTTTGTGCTTCAAGGAGAAAGACCGGTATGTCTTTTGTGTTACGAGGCGGTGTCGGTTGTCAAAGAGTACAATCTGCGTCGACATTTTGACACCAAACACGGAGCTAAGTACGCTAAAGCTAGCCTTCAAGAAAAGCAACAAATTGCCCAAGAATTAAAAGGCAAACTGCGGTCGCAGCAGAGTTTGTTCATGAAATCCACAGCCAAAAACGAGGCCGCGGTGAAAGCTAGCTTCATTGTGGCTGAAGAAATCGCCCACGCTTCCAAGTCTTTTTCAGAGGGAGCATTTTTGAACCAGTGCATGCTGAAGGTCTGTGAGCAGGCGTGTCCCGACCAGTTACAGACTTTTAAAAATGTCAGTTTATCAAGAAACACCATCGCCGACCGAGTGAAGGAACTAGCAGAAAATCTTACAACACAGCTGGCCGAGGAGACACGCAGCTACACAGCTTTTCATTAGCTGTTGATGAAAGCACAGATAACACGGACACAGCGCAGTTATCAATTTTTATTAGAGGTGTAAAGTCGGAGAATCCACTTGGTGTGTTCAAGGACAGGCAGCATCTCCTCATCAAAGACTAACCGAAAAACTTGACCAATATAGTTGTGAACTGAGTCAACCTTTATTTTGGTATTTTTAGTTGATTACATATTATTTATGTGTAGCTGCTGTTGTAATTATTTAATGTTTCCAGGTCTTATGTGTGTATGCAGACAAATTGTTGTCATCATACCATCAGTTGGATGCCAGGCTGTGTGCAACCTTTTTTTGTAAAATGCTACATGTGTCATACATGTTCTTTGCAGCTCAGTTTTATTTTATTTTTCTTTATTCACTTGGACAGTTTGGTCCTTCATTAATGGAGTTATGTGGGTTTTCATAAGCTGACAAAATTTAAAAGGATTTATGTTAGAGCAACAAGCAAAACATATGTTTTCTATGCAACTGTAATTGTCACTTGAATAAGTTATAATAAATAATGAGTTATTTAACATTAAGGAGTAGTTACATTTATTTGACATTACATTTGATTACATTTAGTTACATTTATAAGTTACATCTGGCCCTTTGAGGACAGCCATTATGCTGATGTGGCCCTCGGTGAAAATGAGTTTGACACCCCTGGTATAGACAGACAGCAAATCTAATAGTAATTTAGCTAGCTAGCACACCCCTGTCTTCTGCCTCAGTCTCCCGGCACTGCAAGGCTTTAGTCAGGTTGAGAGCTGACAACAGCCCCGGGGACACATCCACAGTCAGACCCCAGCTAGCTAGCAACCATTCACTATCATTACAGTACCGGCCCGGGGACACATCCACAGTCAGCTAACTCCGGTGCTAAGGACTTTGGAGTTTACTGAACCGGGAAACAGACCCAGGCACCCAAGTCACAACAGTGACCATTTGCAACGTTACACCGTGCCCCCCTTCGCTTTTAGCCGTCTTTACAGTTAGCTAAACTTACCAGACAAAATGGGGATAATAGTAATTTAAAGATGTGGTAGCACTGGATCTGGACGGGAAGGCGATTCTGCCTTCTCACTCCGCGACACAGGTTCATGGAGCTGAGTGTCGCAATTTCGTTTTTGTTTTGCATATCATTACAGCCCTAGATAAAAACGATCAACTGCTTTAAGAAATGCCATATTTGTGAGTGCTGACGCTTTTGCAGCAGCGGGTAAACATGACCTAGTGGGCGGTTCTAGGAGTAAATGGAATGCTGCTGGTTCTAGTGTTAACCATGCTTTTATCTGCTATTTTGTAAATAAGCAGAGCAATGACATAGGCGTAAGCTATCACAGAGAGACTAAAGGTCTGAAGAGGAGCATTGCTCTCTTGGAGGCAGATGGTGTGATTGGAGTGAGAAAGGCCAACATCAAAGAATGACACCTGGGATAAAGGTTTTTTTTCCTGTCTGTGTGTGTAAGGAGAAAAGAATCATCAGCCTAAGGAAGCCCCTGTTCACATGTAATTTTTAGAATATTATTTAGAGGTAATTTTTTTGTCAATTATATATTCAATATATGTATGTCTGTGCATTACCGATATACAGTTTTCATATATTAGCACTGTCCAAAAAACTGGTAAAGACAACTCAGAAGAAGTGATAAAATGAAGAAGGTTGTTCACATCCACAACACACTTCAAGAGACAAGAGCAAATGGTTGACCCAAGTGAGTGTCTTCATACCAATTTGTCCTTGAAATGCAAAGTTCTCTTTCCTATACACTGTCCAACAAGAGGGTTCTGAAAGATATGGAAAAGCCCCACCATATTTCTAAGTATTGTTTTTCCTCTAAAGACACTACCTGGCAGCCCTGCACGTCAATGAAAATGCTAGGCATCCCCGAGCCACAACAGCTGTCTGAGTCGCAATTTAGAGTCAATAAGTCCAGGAAGGCCAAATGCACAGCAAAGCCAGTGAAAGCAGAACCAGCCTTCTGTAAGTTTTACAAGCTTTTATTGAAAATCCCACATAATCAAAAAATATGCGAACAGTTAGTCATATTGTCAATACAGTCAACGTGAAAAATAAACAACATATGACGTAATGGTTAAAAAAAAAAAAAAACACAAATTAAAAAAACAACCTGCTAGGTTACATAAGTGTGAAAGTATACTGAGCGGTATGATGTCCCAATGGAGGTTCTGGGTATGGCTGGCCCCCGGTGTGTTGTGTGACATTATATTTCATGTGTATTTAATGTTTATATGCCCAGCAGTCAAAAACCAAGGTTGAGATTGGCAAAGGACAAAAAAAGCAGGAAAATGTAGAAACAAAGAGATAAATGAAATGTTATGCTTTTGTATGCACTCTGGTACCTTATTCACATTAAATTAAATGTCTTCATCATTGTGACTGCCTCTGTCCGCTATCAGCATTACTCTCTCTAGCCAAGCAGAGAACGGTTTTATCTTGCGAGTTAAGCCCAGCAGGTAAGCCAAGGTGAGATGTCTGACCGAGGCAGATTTCTATTTGACCAACAATTTTCAGTGTCTTATGTGGGCCTGAGGGGTGACAAGCCTCCGTTAGCTATAACGCTAAATTGTACAATTTATCCTTTGCTGCTCAGAACATCTTCACATAATGTTGAACTCATAATTACACACCTTGTTTTTCAGCTCAGGAGTTTGCTCCACTGTGTCACTTACTGGTGTGGTTATACTGTTTATAGAAAAAATGTCCTACACATAAAGTGCATTGGTGCTAGTAGCAAATCTCTACTAAGCTACCGTTTAGTTAAGTTAGCCTTGACAAGTGTTACGGGAAGGGAAGGAGGACCCAAACGCAGAGCAGGTAGTAGTCCAAAAAAAGTTTATTATTACACAAAGTCCAGCAAACACAGGAGCAAGGGATGAGGCCAAAACACAATCCAAACAAAGGCACGGGGGAAAGGGAAAAACAAAACTGGGGAACAAAGCACGAGGGAAAAACTCACTGGGAGAAATTGGAGCAGAGTCAGGTTCACAAGTTCGAGTGACGGCAGACAGGCAAAAGGATCTGACACAAGACAAAAGGAACACGGGTTAAATACATGAGGTAATGAGATAACGGGGAACAGGTGAGACATCAGGTGAATCATATTAGGGCGGGGCAGGACAATCAGACAAACAAAGTAAAGCTGGACAAGACAAGACAGGAAGCCATACTATCAAAATAAAACAGGAAGCGGGACAAACAGACACTTACCGGGAAACACGAGACAGAATCAAACACACGGGACCGGGGAAAACACAGAGACATACAGGGAGGCAAGAACGGGAAAACAAACCCTAACAAAAACCCCAAAACACAACAACAAGAATCCAATGCTACAGGATTTGGAAAACATACTTACCGAGGTGGCCTGTGGTGGCCCTGATGCGGTTGCTGTCACTGTTGAAAAATGTTGTATAGCCGCCAGGACGGCTCTGCCGATGTTCTCGGCTATTGCTGATTCAACGTTTCCGCAGAGCGACCATGGCCAACAGTACCGTACCTAGTCGGGGGCGGGCGGGGATAGTCTCTTGCTAGCCTTTATATAAGCCAACATGTCAGATCAGTAATCACCCTTGTGGCTGGTTATAGTGGCTACAGGTCAAAAGTCCCACACCCTTCACAAAAGTGAAACAAAAAACTCAAAATGCTCTTCAAACATGTTTATTATTTTAGGTAGTTATTATCACGATAATCCATGTTAAAGAGTGCATTTCCCTGGATGAGATGTTTTTTTATTTGTTATATGACACTATAAACACACACTGACCTCCTTGAGTTTTTATTTTGGCACTTCCGGTTACCGGCATTTTGAATTTGCATATTAGTTAAATATTTAGTTTCACCCAAAACAGTTAGATTTAACATTTAGATTTAAGATTTAGATGTAATATTTAGATTTAAATTCAACATGTAGATTTAGCATTTGGATTTAACATTTTAAAATTTCTTCGAAGGGTTGACAAATGTTGTAAATGTGCAAAAAAAGTGACCCTCAAAAATTCATACCAGTTTTTTTAAACATTTTTTAAAGTTAAATGTGACAAAATTGTTGTGGTACAGCATGAAGGAGGACCCAAACGCAGCGTAGGTAGGTGAAGACAGGATGATTTATTGCAAACAAAAACACACCAGGGAACAGCCAGTCCAAAACTCCAGGGAAAAAAAGAAAACAACTACCAAACATAAGGTCCACCGGGGTCCAGGGAGAAATAGGGCGAGGAGCCGACAAGACGAAAAACAAACATGGGTAACTCACAGGGAAATTGGTAGAAGGAAGGGGAGCTCACAGGACGACGAAGAACAGGCAAGCAAACTGACCAGACGCATGGACAGGACAAACTGGAATGATCCGACAAGAGACAATGGAAACACTGGGGTTAAATACATGAGGTAATGAGGTAATGGGGAACAGGTGAGACATCAGGTGAATCACATTAGGGCGGGGCTGGACAATCAGACAAACAAAGTGAAGCTAGACAAGACAAAACAAGACAGGAAACCACACTATCAAAATAAAACAGGAAGTAGAACAAATAGACACAGGGGCACACCAGACAGGAACAGACCAGGGAAAAGACCAAGGCAGAAACACAAAAAAAAGGCCAAAGAAAGGAAAAAATAATCCCAACTAAAGACCCAACACACAACAAAAATGTTACTTTTACTTTCAGCGTGGGCCGCTTTACAAACAGCACCCCATATAGTAGTTATGTGGCATAGTGACCAATATCAACCTTAATATTCTTCAGTTGTCTGAAAAACCTTGCCTATTCGATGATGAGGTACGTGAGTTCATCTGACAGGGCCACCCCAGACCAAATAGGCTGGAACCACTGATTTAGCCAACAGTAATGTTGACACCCATTTATAGTGTCCATCTTTTTTTTTATAGAATAGCTTAGTGAACGTAGTGATGGTGATCAGAAATATTGTTGTTTCTGTAAACAATATACTATATTATCATGTTTGCCTATAATCAGGATTGCCGTACCAGGTGGTACATTGAATGACTTTCTTTCAAAAGTTTTGTGGTATTTCCTGTAGTAATCTTTCTGATGATAACATTTTAAATACAAGTCTAGACACGTAAACAATTTGATATGGAACATGACAAACATGAAAGATGAAGAGTAAGCAATGTAAGATACCAGGAACCGTAATTTATTGCATTTGCTTTCTTACTCATATTTGTATTACAATAATAATTGACAATTTAAATTCATGAAAACATTTACCGCTCTATCCCCCTTAGATGTAAAGGCCTGTAGTTGCTCTTGAGATGTTGAGTGCATTCTGTAATGACACATTCAAACACACAGGCTCAAGGACAGGATGATCCAAGGATGGTCCTGAAACTGCTGTAGTCTTGTAACCTAGTAAATTTGAAAGAGTACGTACATGGGATTAAGGAAAAGAAAATGACTGCATAATTACAATTATATTTACCAAGCATTCATATTACCTGTGGTATCTCCCTGCAGCAGAACTTATCGGGCTCTGTAGGCATTGTTGCACAGGAGCACAGGTCTATTTGTCATATTATGTCATGACATAATATGACCCACTTTGATTGAGAAACAAACATACTGTGAACAAGAGTAGCTGCAGGGCTCCAGCACTGTTTCTAACAGCTTCAGTTTATCCAGTTCACCTGTTGTTGGCATGGTGATGTTAGTTGTTTGTACGGCCAGTGCATCTCTCAGTGGTTCTTGATTTTTCAGAACACACTTTATCATCTCCGGGGTACGGTTCTATCTCAAGTCACGTCCTGTTTGAGGCCCACTACCTTTCTGCAGGGGTCAGGGTATGTCCCACTGTCTGGCTAACTGCAAAAAGTGCTTGGTGTATGCGTTGGCGAAATGTCCTCTATCTTCAGTCCTCTATCAACAGTGAAAGCATGCTGCTGAAGTTACCACTATTGTTCCCACTGCTGTGAGCCTGAGGTAACTCAGTTTAGTTTAGTGCACTTTAGTTTTCTTGTCTTTATTCAAGTTGTGTATCTCAGATACAGTGGTGTCTCTCAAACGCAATTTATACGTGCAGACGTTGGATGCTCCCTGCAAGCTGTAGCCACCCATTTTGCTATCATTGTTGAAAGCTTGTTTGTTGTAGACTTGTTCAGGTGTCTTCGTTGGAAACTATCCAGCCTTTAGCAAGGGGGAGCAGAGTTCTCTGCATCAGCCGTGTGCTTGGCCAGCTAGTGGTATTTGAGTATTTGAGACTCAACGTACTCTGGTAGTAACTGAATTCACATTTGGCAGAACATGCAAATAATGTAAGTCTTGTGGAGAGAACCACCTAGAAGGGTTTTGAAACTGAAGTTTTTATTCAAAACACTCTTCTCCTTAACCATTTCTGTTCAAGGAGGTTTGTTTCTGCTCTCTATCCACAGTGTTACTGCTGTGTCGCTTTCCCTGATACTATTAGGAGCAAAAGGCTCCAAGTGATTTTTTCATAGATTATCTGATTCATATAGTATTGGCAGGATATAATGACAGTTTGAGCAAATATAAAAAACATATTTTTTACTAACCAAGTTACCAACTATAGCTTTAATGTATGGGTTACAAGACAATTATTAAGGCAATAATAAATTAAGACAGTGGCTCACCGTTATCAGCATGTGTTGAGGTGTTCCCTGTGGATAACTTGTCAATGAATTATGGACTGTGTATGGCTGCAACAATATTGATCCCCATTGTCAGTAGTGATGCAAATGTTTATGTTTCTATGGTGCATGGTTCTGTGGGATGAATGTCGTTTTGAGACATTTCACCTCAAGTTCCCAATCCTTGGAAATATAATGGACTGTCACAGATATGTAAGGGGTCATGTTTATGAACAAACACATGGTTGTGAAAGTGACAAAGTCAGCCACTTTCAAATCTTTAGTGACGCTCACCTTGATTTTATTATACAGATTGGGGATAGTGGCCTGTGTAAAAAACTTTTGTACTGGCAGCTCATACGGTTTGTCAAAATTTGGTAGTAGTCCTCTAAAACTTGTCTCTCAAATGTATGATAGGAGACCATATCCTATGCAAATTATGGCAGCTGTTGTACACTGGTCCAATCTTTCACAATTCCATTTGTACTTGGATTTTTGCTGACCACAGCTTACTAGTGCTAACTTAGTGGCCTCAACAGGGTGGTGGACACTCAAATATTCGTGTAGGTTGGTGGTTTGAGACTCCCTCACTGAGATAACTCTTCCAAAGCTTCCAAATTGCCTGTGTGATGTTCATGGGCTTGGTCTTCTGCATCTGGTTTACGTAAAACTAAAATAATACCTCTGTTCCCTCTCCTTCTTTTCTCTAATTAATGCATCAAACAACATTTACAAGAAACACAGCTTACTGCCTATTACCATTGTAATAGGATGGTAAACAAACATGCAGAGATAGGACTAAGTGGGAAAAACATGCCCGCAGGGTGCAACTCTCATCCCCGCCTCACACTCTTCTCTGCATCATAGTGTATTTTTAGGAACCACATCTAAACAATGCTTTTGTGTAATTTTCATGACCTTATACAATAATGTTACATATAGTGTGTGTTAGGTAAAAAAATTCTTAAGACCTAGAAAATGACCACTATTAAGATGAAATCAGCTACAGTAGCCCTGTGTATTTGTTTATATAGATTACCCCAGCGCTATAGAGATGAAGGAAAACCTGCATAGATAGCTACAAGCATGCACGTAGACATTTATGTTCAACACATTGTTCTTTGCAGTATTGTCTGAAATGCAAGGAGGCGTACAAAAGCAAGAACTGATAGAGAAGAAGTAATTCAATTCAATTTTATTTGAAGTATCAATTCGTAACAAGTGTTATCTCAAGACACTTTACAGATAGAGTAGGTCTAAAACACACTTTGTCATTTACAAGGACCCAACAATTCCAGTAATTTCCCCAAGAGCAAGCAAGTTTTTCCTTGACAGTGGCGAGGAAAGACTCCCTTTTAGGAAGAAACTTGGGACAGACCCAGGCTCTTGGTAGGTGGTGTCTGACGCGGCTGGTTGGAATTTTAATGAATAGTGACAGTATCAGTCACAGTAAAAGATAATGGAACAGTGACTAGAAATAGTAGTTTGTAGTAGTTCATGGCATAGTAGGGCACTGCACGGCGTTACAGGGCACACCAGACCGTAGCAGGGCACCTCAGAGCGCAGCAGGATGTAACAGGCCATTGCCGAATGTGTAAGACCATGTCAACAGCTGCAAACCTGATTTTAGAGCCTCCCTAATCCAAGGAACATGCTGGGGGGGAAAGAATAAGGACTCTGGGGAATAACTCCTCAGAGCTTGGTTAGTAACAAGCATTTCTGAGACAGGATGCACACAAATGGAAAGGAGGAGAGAGGAGCTCAGTGTGTCAAAGGAAGTAGAGAGCAGAAGTAAAGGAAAGCATGCTGCCTGTCAACTGTAGTAAACACATCTATGGTAAAGAGTGACTTACCGCCAAACATTGCATTTTTGTACTCTAATTATTAAGGTCTCTTATATCCAAGTTAAAATGAATGCCTCTGAGTTCTTTCCATGAGGCTGTTTTTTAGCTTTGACAAAGTGATGTCTCGTGTTTTTGCACACTTTCCAGCAAAATGCTTCTTCGTTTTCCAGTGTTGACTCTCTCTTACCACAAATGTAAGGCCATTTGACTCCCTATGGTCTGTACACAAAGAATCATACAGCTATTTGTACAGGTGAACCTGCTCGGCCTGTCTTCCCAGCTGACTGTGTAGAACGTGGAATGCATGCCAAGTTACAAATATTCAGAGGTGCAAAACCATGTCGTGCAACATAAATGTACCATAAACCTGATGGGCATTAATGGCCCATCAGAGATGACGAAAGGAGACATACCCTCTTGGGTGTTAGACTTGACAGGTGTCCCTATAATGCTTTGTTAACAATGTACATCAAGTTGCCAGTTTGACCTGATAGAGTCACTACAGAAAGGTTCATCTTTTGTAATAAGTTGACATTTTGGGCTAATGGGGGCAAAACAGTAAGGTCATGGAGTGTCCAAAAACCAAAACAACCTCTAGGAAGCATAAATTCACTCAACGAATGCAACAGTGACCTGCAGATTAGATTTTAGTTTGATGTACAATTTGATTTGATCCTTCAGAACGGTTCAGGGTGTCACTTAAAAACGTGTCACAAAGTGTATCCAGGCAGCTGGTATTTCCTTCGAATGGAAAAATTTAGTTGTATTTTTGCTCAGGATAATGAAGACTTTTGGCGCACTAACGGTGTTGTACACCAAATCCCCACAGGTGATGCAACCCCCTCCCGGTAGCACTACAGGCCGGTGCCCCCTAACATGTAACAAGAACTACAGTCCCTCCTACAGACCATGCTGGGGAAAGGAGTAAATTGAGAGAGCAGCAGACCCTGGGCAGCACCAGTCGTTCTAGTTAAAAATAAAGATGGGACATGGAGGTTTTGGCTTGACTACATGCTCTCACCCATAAGGGCGTTTACCCCCTACCACAACTACCTACCACGCACAAAGGGTCTCTCACCACCTAGTCCAAAGCAGAGTGGTAGTCAACCTTGAATCTTACCAGTGGCTACTAGCGCTTAAATGGGCTGTATTAGAAAAATTCAAGGATTATCTCTGGGGTTCTGATGTTACTGTGTTTGCTGATGATTAACTGCTGGTGCATTTGAACACTGCAAAACTTGGGGCAGCTGAACAGAGGTGAGTGGCACAGCTGGAAAACTTTAAATATACACTCAAATACCATCCAGGGAAAGAAATTGGAAATTGAGTTACCTTATTACAGCGATCAACAGAGGCCTCTACTTCTATGGCCATTGCAACAGAGAGCACTGAAAGCCAGGAGCAGTTGATCACGCCAGCAGGAAGACTCCTCATTAAGTCTGGTTAAGGTCCTGATACAAGAAGGTAAACAGATTTCAGAACACACAAACACAGAGGTAAGCCGTTAGAACCTTTTGCCAGGTCATGGGCCCAGAGGAGCGTTAAGGGGGGGTGTTCTGTTGAGGACTGTAAAAGACAAAGACACCAAACTGCTTGAGCACATTGTAGTGCCCCCAGGGTGGAGAAAATTGATACTATGAATACAATTGTTATTGATCTACAGCTGGTTCAGGTAAGTGCAAAGATCAATACCATGAAGCAGCTGGCCATTTTCCTGGCACAATGACTGTGTTACAGTGCAGGCTCTATAGTCCAGGACAAGGGGACGATGTCCCATGATGGTCAACCAACTGTGGCCATTACTTGCAACAGAAGTCCCATTGGGAGGTAAGGGCACCCCTTCGTCCTATTTCCACCTCTTACCCACTTGAATTATTAGCTCTGGATTATCTGCCAATGGGGCAACTTGGAGACATGTACCCCTATATTTTAATGGATGTGTCAGACACAGTGGGCTAAGTGGTTACCAGAGTTGGTGCATGCATATGACAACACTGTTAAGGAGCCTACTGGCCTCTCTCCCTTCTTTGTAATGTTTGGCAGGCACGCCCGTTGTCTGGTGGATATGTTGACGGCAGCCTATATGCCTCCACAAACTGACCAATCAGGGAGGATGGGTCCAGCCGCATCACCAGACACTGCTGCAAGCATGTGAGGCAGTGTTGAAGTGCTCCAAGCTCAGACAAGCCAGAGACCAGGAGAGGTATGGCCCTTCACAACCAGGTCAGGTCAATGAGAGAAGTACTTAATGAGTTGTTAATGTTAACTAATAACCAGGTTGTTATAGCCCGTGAGTGTCACAAAGTGTAGTCAGGTAGCTAGTGTTTCCTTATTTTATAGTATATAGTGTGGTGTTTTGATTGTTTTATTGTACATAGTTTTATTGTACATAGTGTGGTGTTTTGGTTGTATTTTGCTTGCTTGGCACAGAACTGAGGACTCCTCCGAGCACACCTGAGGCAAATGTCATCATCAGGGAAGATGCTGGATGAACACCGGAACCATCAGTAGCGCATCTCATAATGACTGGTTGAGGTGCACAGGGGATAAAGGTTCTGTTGGGGAAGAGCAGGAAGAGGAGCTGAGTTGGCGAGGGGCTGGACAGTGGTGAAGGACTACAGAAATACTCTCCAGGGGTGCAGGATGGTGCGCGGACAGATGCGCAGGACAGCGGAGCCAGATACAGGTTAAAGGGCAGCAGAGGACGTCTGGGAGATCACTGACGTCTGGTGCCACCAGCGTTGCACAGGTGCCCCACCAGGAAGAGCAGACTGGACATTACAGGTGCCACTAGCCCTTTCTCCATCTCACTGTAGTGACTGTAGTCTCTTTTCTACAGACTGCTTTAAATCGGATCTTATATTTTTTTCCACTAAGAATGTACAATTGGTGAGTAAACTGAAAAAAACTATATAAAGATAATTTGGACTAAAACCAGAGTGTGATTGAAGCCTGGGAATTGTAAAAGACATATGTGACATACGCATTTATCTTCTGGGATAGTGACAGACAACTTAATGGAAATCCAGCCATTAGTTTTAGTTTTGTTTAAAGATTTTTTGTTGGGCTTTTTAGCCCTTAATCGACAAGACAGCTGTAGAAAGAAAAGGGGGGGCAGAGGGGGCACGGCATGCAGCAAAGGGCTGGTACTAACTAAGGCCACTGCATTTAGAACTGAGCTGGTCTGATTGAGACCAGCTGAGCTACCAGGGCACTCCAGTCATTAGTTTTAACCTATGTTTTGTTTAAGTGTATAATTTCACCTGATGATAAAACATCAGTGGGTCATCAGCATTATGAGTTATCTCTGGGGACCATGATAATCCATACAAAAAATGCATGGCAATCTGGTGAGTAGTTGTTGTAACATATTGCTCTAGGCCAAACTTTTAGACAGATGCCATGCTTCAGACTTAATACTTACAAATACAATAACAGCAATAATTAATAAGTCATAAAAAGATAAGAAATAAAATTTTAATTTTAAGTAAACCGAAACCATTGGCCTTTGAGAGAGGGTCATATAAAAGCCTGATAGTGTTGAATGTAGTAGCAGCATTCTCTATTGGTTTATGTCTCCCGGACCTCCCTAGGAAAAGAATTGCAATACAATTAATGGTTTGGTTATTTTTCTTCTTGTTTTGCATGTAAATGATCAAATGGTCCACCTGTCTTCATCCTACGCGTGAGTTTTTCTTTGGCAGTTTCATTGCAATTTTTAGCCATCAGCAGCACACCTGCTAAATATTCCCTAAGTAGAGTCAAAGCAACCATTTTAAACCAAAGCCTGCAAAGCTGTCTGATGCCTGTTGTCAACATACCAAGTTTTCTGTGGCAGAAAAGAGCCTAACTCTAGCTGTGAAATGTAATTACTGGTGCAAATGAAGGGAAAAGGGCAACACAACAAAAAGAAGAATGGCGCTGTATGTAGATTATCTGTACGTAATTGATTGCCATTGTTCTGTTGTGACTGTAATTCATTCTGTCACCCTCTGCCATGGCAGTATATGGGACCGCAGTGTCATAATAACAATAATGCACCAACTGAACTGAGCTGAACTTAATTAGTTCAGCATCAACTGAGAGACAAACACAAAGCTGGATGGCAACAGTACTATTAATATGTCACTGAAGCAAATAAAATATCTGACTGGCCAATATGCTGATAAAATGTCACAGCCCCCGGATCAGTGTTTGGAAGTATACTTTCAAAAAGTATTCAGTTACAGAATACATAATACATGCCCAAAAAATGAATTTGTTATGCATGTTATTAAGTTATTCAATCTGAGTAACATATTCTGAATACTTGGATTACTTCCACATTGAATTACATTTTATGTGTAGGAAGTGTAGGAATTCAGCCATCAAATACTGCTTACTAAAAAGGCCAATTTTCCCAAAATTGAGCCTTGGTGCAGACTTACAGCCACAAGAACCAGTCCCACAACGAGCTTTCCTCAGTGTGTGCAATTTCTGAGTCTGTAGCTTTTGAGGAGGGGGGGGGGGCAAGGTGGAGGCTGGTGGTGTGGACTTGACCAACTGCCACTTTGCTCATTTGAAAGCCTCTCATGGGTGGGCCAAATTCTCTGGGCGGGCAAAGCAGAGAATGGGGAAGTAACCTTGCCCCTTATGACCTCATAAGTGGCAAGATTCCAGATCGGCCCATCTGAACTTTAATTTTCTCAAAGGCAGAGCAGGATACCCAGGGCTTGGTTTACACATATTGCCATTTCTAGCCACTGGGGGACCATAGGCAGGCTGGGGGAACTGATGTTCTTAATGAGTTAAAAAAATGCTAAGGGACCTTTAATGTGAAATGCTGTTTGAATTTCTAAGATAGAAATGCATTTGTTATGAGAGGAAGAAGGAAAACTCAAATGCAACGGCTCACCAAAAATAAAAGGATTTATTTTAAAGAGGGAGAAAGGAAGTGGGGAGGCAGACGCCAAGGACAGGGACGCAGAGAAAAAGAAGCTGGGGAGTCTTGGGGAGTGAGGACACTCGGTCCAGCGTGGGAGAACTGGGAGCGTGGAGCCAAGGAGGAGACGCGGGAGGGCAAGAGTGGGAGAGCTGGGAGCATGGAGCTGAGGCGAAGACACAGAGGTGGAAGCAGAGATGGAGACAGGTGTAAGCAGGGTGCCGTGGGAGGAGGACCGAGAGGAGAAGCCAGCTGACCAGAGACAGAAACAAGAGTGGAGGTGAAAACTAAAACAAAAAGAGAAGAGGCAGGTGTGGGCGGTGGGAGTAGGTGATTGTGGATGAGACTCAGGTGTGCGTGGTTTAGCAAAAAAAGAAGAACAGCAGGGACAATGTTGTGTCGGTTCCGGCTCCATCTCTACCTCTATCAGTGATCACGCAGAAAGCTCCTTTTTTTTTTTTTTCAAATTGGGGCTTCTGGGAAATGCATGGAGTTGCCTTAATTTATTTAGCTTGTGAATAAACTTGTGAAACAAAGAAGTATCATCATGTAATCCATTGATTACAGCAATGTAACTGTATTCTAAATACCAACTATTTAAATTGTAACTGTTACCAATACATGTATTCCGTTACTCCCAAACACTGCCGAGGATCAATATGTGACCAAGACACTCACACACAAACACGCAGTATTTCACTGGGCTTCAAGATGGCATGAATATAAACTCTTGTCCCGTCATACGTGCATTTAATCTGAAGAGAATTACAAAATAAAAGAATGAACCAGACTCAAATATTGCGTGTGGGAAAGAGAGAGAGAGAGAGAGAGAGAGAGAGAGAGAGACCTTGAGATCAATTTTGTTGTTTTCTCACTGTGTGAAAGTGGAAGAGGTAGAAAGGCCAAGAGAATGATAGTGTGATATTAACAGACAAGGAAACGGAAGACAGCATGGTAGATAGAGATATAAAGTGACAGAGGGAAAAAAATACCTTTCTCTCTGAGAGAAAAGCAAGATGGTGGGATGATAACAGCAGTGAGTTTCAAACTTGAGTATAGAGAAAGAAGAATGACAAAAATTGCAACGACACCTAAGAGGAAAAATGGATTTAGATAGGGAAGGTAGGGATCACTAAAAGTAGTAGTAGTAGTAGGATATAAGCTGCTATTTAATTTCTTTTCAAATCAACAATGGATCCCGTGTCTACTTGCATGTAAAAGGGGTTATTTGTAATGATGAATTCAGAGAACCCAACTCTGCAGTTCCTGTCAGCACTGTACACAACAAAAAGACCCGAAGATTAAAATCGGTTAAAAACTGAATGGAGGTTGTCACGAAGGAACTGCACGCTAAGCCGCTGCTAACCTTTTCTCAGCTTGTTTCTCTGATTATGTAAAATCCAGATGTCAGATGACTAAAATCTTTAATCCGATTAATATAAATAGTTAGAAACAACAAAAACAAATATCTAAAAAGTGAATTGTAAAAATGGGTCTTATAACTGGATAAAAGATAGTTACTAAGACAGCACTCCAATTTGATATTTGTGTTGCCACCCAACGGACGTTCTGGGCAGCGCCTTTCCTCAGCATGTGCATAGGTAATTACAAACAATACTCCATAACTTGATTAAAAATACATTTATGACAGCTTCTGGCAAAGACCTCAATGCTGATGCATGTACAAAGGGGATAGGATGCCATTGGAAAGGCAACCAAATGTAACAGTAATGCACCTTTACCTTGATTAAATTGTGGATTTCTCTCCAAAAACTCAAAAAAATATTAACATACATAGGTCTAGGTCTTTTTAGACATTTTAATGCGGAAAAGTACATTCACAATTCACAAATTAGCCTTCAATATTGGTAAGTGCAAGCACTAAACTGATGTTTGTGGCTCGTCTAGGTGTATGATTCTCGCTTAGGGTGTGAGAGGTTCTGGGTTAAAATCCTGGACAATCCCAGAATACAAAACTTCACAAATCAGGACTGAAAGTGAAGCAGCTCAATGGAATTCCATATTTATATGTTTTATCATTCACACCTTTGCTCTTCCTACTGTGACTTAGGCTTATTGCAAACCTGCGATTTCATTTTGCTGCAAGGAAAGCACATGACATGCTTTTTACTCCTTTAAGCAATTTCAACAATAAGATGACCTGTCGTTACCAGCCAAGTTGTCAAATTGAGCAGGGAATCCTGAATGTTGAAAGCAGAAAACCTAGTATGTTGGTTGTTGGTCGAGCGCTGGCATGTCCAAAGTCTGGCACACAGTCTCGGTTGGTGTAAGACAAGAGCAAGAGTCATCCATGTGCATTTTCATACAGAAATGCTTGTTACTAACTTAGCTCTGGGGAGCTTATTTGCAGCAGGTCGCAGCTAAAGCCATGGTCCTGCTCATCGCCCTGCAATGCCCTGCTACGTCCTGCTATGCCCTGCTACTCCCCGCAGTGCCATGCTACACCATGAACTACTACAACTTCTATTTCTAGTCACTGTTCCATTATCTTTGTTGTGACTACTGTAACTGCCACTGTTCATAACAACCCCAATCGGCACCGTCAGACACCGCCTACCCTGGGTCTGTCCGAGGTTTCTGCCCAAAAGGACTAAATAATTTAAACAATTATATATAATGTAATAATGTATAACATATAAAATCATAATAATTAAATAACTAAATAATTGCTCTTGTGGGAATTACTGGAATTGTTGGGGCTTTGTAAATTATAGAGTGTGGTCTGGAACTACTCTGTAAAGTGTATTGAGATTTTTATCAACTTCAAGTTTAAAGTATTCCATACAGTATGTTTGGTAATCTGACTACAGATGTAAAAGTGATGCAGAATTGTTATTTTTTTTAGATTTGTTACGTGGTGTTTATTTAACATCAAAAGGCGTAATTTCATATACCAATAGATTAGAATAGGACAGAGAGGAGAAGGGTAAAACAGTACTCTTAAGTTGGCACATGCCTGGTTTTAGGGCAAAAATATACAGTATATAAAAAAAATTAAATAATAGAAAAATAAAATAAAAACTACAAAAAAGTTTTAATTTGAGAAAAAAAGTTTTGTCATTTAGAATTTTCTTTCATGTTTTAATATTTTATTCTAAATTAAAAACTGGTTCACTGTGATTGTCCCAAAAGCCTCAAGCTCTGCCACTGATCCAGGGGGAAGGAAGGCTGATCCAGTAGAGGCAGACACCAAGACTTTGTTCCAATCAACTTTCACCAGATTACAAGAAAGTGCAGAAAATTCCATATTAGCTTAGAGCTATACAATTCCTCTAGAAGTACTTAGTACAAAACGTGAAACTGGTCTGTGCAGGGAGCCATCTGAGGTCCGAAAAAGAGAAGAGAATAATAATAAGAAAACCCAGAAGGTAGGAACAGTTCTGTGTCAATGCAATATGACGAAATTAGGAATTTGCTACTGTCCAACTGGGATTTACAATGGGGCTTTCCTTAGGGAAAATCCCCTCCAGGCACCTGTTTGGGGTCAAGTATCGACCTTCCTCACCTGCTGTCAAGAAGTTCACTGTCAACCTGCTGACCTGCCTGCGCAGGTGCAGAAACAGGGCAGCAGTGACAGAAGTCCACAACCACTACTCGCTTTGTCTGTACATTGTTATCAGTATTATTATCCCATCCTTATTAATGTAACAGCACCCTCTCTTTGTGCTGTTTTTCAGCTAAAAAATTCACTTATAATCTCCATCTCCTTCAACAAAGTTGTGACTGTGAGCCAACATGCCAAAAGCAGGACCCATAAACTGAAGCAGATAAATTCTGCCTTGTGGTCTTTTGTCTCTAGCTGCACTGTTTGTGGACAGATTATAAACCAACACAAATCAAGATGTGACACAGCATGGTGGAAGGCTTGAAAATTGGCCTTTTCTAACCTGCTATACCTTTAGCGTTGGGAGATCCATGGGGTTTTCAATGCACACTATGCCCCCTTATTGTCAAGTCAAGTCAACTCAAGTCAAGTCAAGTCTATTTCATCCATAAAAATGGAAATTACAGTGCTCACACTCGCCATCTTACCCATAAAAACTAGAGAACAAATACATTACCACAAATACACTACAGTATTATACATAAATACATTTTAAAAAGAAATAAAAACTTATAAAAATGTACGTTTAAAGTGCTTGTTGTGCTGTGTAATAGCCTGATGTACAAAAGAAAGAGCATACCGCTTAGTTTGTGTCACAGGAGGTCTTAGCCTACCACTACGCTCTATAACCCTGCCAGTCAGATTACCATGAAGAGGGTGACCCGGGTCTCTCGTTACTTTCTCTGTCATTTTTACCAGATGATTGTCATATACCTGATCCACTGTATTTAACTCTCCCACCATTTTCCCAGCCCTTTTAGTCACTCTATCAATTCTGGCCTTCTCAGTTACCCCAGCATTTCCCCCCCACCCCACCACACAGTAACTCCAAACACTACATATAACTAACATATATTGCTTTTTGCCCAGGCTGAGTATTTCAGCAGATGGAGATGCTCTTACATGAGGCAGGCTTAAAGTGTTCATATTATGCTAATTTTCAGGATCAATTGTTTTAAGACGTAACATAATAGGTGTATGTGGTTTAATTTAAAAAAACACTATGTTCTTGTTGTACTGCACATTGCTGCAGCTCCTCCTTTCACTGGGTCACAAACTCTTGCTGCACTGGAGAAGGACTTAGACTTCTCTATATTAATCCTTTTGGGATGACTCCCGCGAGGAAATCGAAAATTCCAGCAGCAGTTTTAGCAAGAAAAAAGAAATAAAAAATAGATAAAAAAGACAAAATAACAATAATAATAATAATAACAACAATAAGAACATTTGTCAAATAAACAAAGAAAAGACATATACGATAGATACATTATTATTAAAGTGTCAGTGTTGAGTCCATTGTTAAAGGGATAAAGTGACCAGGTGTGAATTTAAGTCCAGGTGTGCATGTATGTATGTCTGTATGTGTACTGTATGTATGAATGAATGTATGTATGTATGTATTGTGTTGTCCTCTCTGCCCTATTTCCTCCTCCCCCCTAGTGAGGAGTTATATAGTCTGATGGCATGAGGGACAAAGGAGTCCTTGAGTCCGTTGGTCCGACACTTGGGAAAGAGCAGCCTTCCAATGAACAGGCTCCTCTGGGGGCTGATGACGGTGTGCATGGCTGGCATTTTCAGCAATGTCCAGCAGTTTGTCCAGTGTCCTCCTCTCTGCCACCGTCACCAGTAAGTCCAGCTTCATGCCGACCACAGAGCCGGCCCACCTGATCAGTTTATCCAGCCTGTGGGTGTCCTTCTTCGATATGCTGTCCCCCCAGCACACCACAGTGTAGAAGAAGACACTGGTGACCACAGACTGGTAAAACATCCACAGCAGTTTGCTGCAGATGTTAAAGGCCCGCAGTCTCCTCAGGAAGTACAGCCTGCTCTGTGTCTTCCTGTACAGGTGGCTGGTGTGTGTTGTCCAGTTTGCTGTCCAGCCACAGCCCGAGGTATTTGTATGATTTAACTGCCTCCACCTCAACTCTCTCTAGCAGGACTGGTCGTGGTCTTGGTCTGGACCTCCCAAAGTCAACGACCAGGTCCTTTGTCTTCGAGGTGTTAGAAAGTTAGTGCGACACCAGAGAGCAAAGTCCCCCACCAAACTCTGATACTCCTCCTCCCTGTCACCCCTGATACACCCAACGATGGCTGTGTCATCTGCGTACTTCTGTATGTGACACAGCTCTGAGTTGTAACAGAAGTCTGAGGTGTACAGGGTGAAGAGAAGAGGGGCCAGCACTGTGCGCTGTGGGGCTCCAGTGCTGCTGACCACAGCGTCAGACATGATGTCCTTCAGCCTCACGTACTGGGTCGGTGAGGTAGTCTCTGATCCAGTCTACCAGATAGGGGTCCACTCCCATCCTGGAGTATAGGGGGCCGGATGGTATTAAAGGCACTGGAAAAGTCCAAGAAGAGGACCCTCACTGTGCCGTTCCCCTTATCCAGATGGGAGTGGACCCGGTGTAGCAGGTAGAGGATGGCGTCCTCCACATCAACATCTGGCTGGTACGCAAACTGCAGGCGGTCCTCGGGGTGCTGTACCTGGGGTCTGAGGAGGCTGAGGAAGAGCCGCTCCAACGTCTTCATCAGGTGTGAAGTGAGTGCCACCGGTCGGAAATCATTCAGCACGTAGGGCCTGTTCTTCATGGGAACTGGAACGATGCAGGATGTCTTCCAAAGGGTGGGCACTCTCCCTAGCTGCAGGCTAAGGTTGAAGATCCGTTGGAGCGGCTCCCCCAGTTCTGCAGCGCAGGTCTTTAGCAGTCTTGGGCACACTTTATCCGGGCCTGCTGCTATCCTGGGCCGGAGCTTCCTCAGCTGTTCTCTGACCTGGTCTGTGGTGATGTGGGGCGGGGATGGTATTGAGAAGGAGGAGGGGGGTATTGTGGTGTTGGGGGGAGGTGTGTAGAGGGGGGTATTGTGGTGTCGAGGGGGAGGTGTGTGGCGGGAAAGGAAACATTGCTGCGGTGGGGGGCAAGGGCTGGTTAAGGCTGAAACTCATTTCTCTATCTTACCCCTACCCCTTACCCCTTACCCTCGTTTTTGCGCGTTCACGCGGGACCAAGACGTGTCCCAATACTTTTTGTGATCGAGGGGTAAGGGGTGAATAGCCCTAGGAACCATGGACAGTAAAAGAAAAAATCTAGGGAGAACCATAGACCGTTAATATTTATGGACAGAGCATGTGTGACGTCACCCATTGGTTTGTGGAGATCAGAAATGAGTCGTCAAGTTTGCGTTTACGGGGCGCAGCTGTCATGGTTGCGGATGTGACAATTTTAGAGGAGAGGGCGGAGTGAGAGCGGAGCCACATACTGGTGGGCGGGACATACAGTCTATGGGCGGGATCTGACTGTGACGTTAGCTGAAAGTTAGCAACGCTGCTCTACCGTAACTTTAGCTAACCACTTTCACTGCCAATGTGGATGCAACTGCTGCTGAATAATTCAAGGTAAGATTTAGCTTCACTAGGTTTTAAGTATATCTTTGTCCCATATAGTCTATGGTTATATTACATATAAGAGTCACATTGTAAAGTAAATGTATCTGAAGTTAGCATGTAAATTGTCTGTAACGTTAGCTTGCCACTTAGCTATCTATATAGGGTATATAGGGATAGGGTGCCGTATTCCGGCTCGTTCCTGTGTGCAGAGCCAGCAATTCCTCTCTTGAGTAAGTGAGAAAGCTGGCTCCTGGTTACATTTTAAGATTGGAAATATCCATGGGATATATAGAAAACACTATCTTCGCAAGAAAAGATAAAAAGGATAGAAAAATAAGGTTTAAATAAGTAAAAAGAGCTAAAAACTGGAGAGCTACTGCAGAGGCAGCCGCGCCACAGCACCAGGTAGCTAAAAAAAACAAAAACAAAGTCTGTGCCCAAGAAGTGTGGTAAACGGGGGAGGGAAGGGACCAGAGCGGGCCTCCAGATCAAATATCGCCGCTTATGGAAATACTCCCATGCTGGCAACTGGATGGACTGTCTGCTCTTGGATTGTAACCTCACATCTCTCCAACTAGGTGCTGCCTGGCCCTGGAGCCCCGCCAGATCATCCTACCTGCGAGTAGTGTTTCCGGATGCGCCCAGTGGATTGCTGAACAGGGATCCATCTCCCCTCCATCTTGGCCCGGATAGTCGTGGCCTGCTCAGCATTATCGAGTGCACATCTTCCTATAACGCTGAAGATTCAGTTATCGCATCTGTGAACATGTGCTTGTTAAATGCCCACTCTGTGGCGAACATGCGCACATTCTAAATGACCTGTTCAATTTCAATTCAATTTTATTAATAGTATCAGTTATGAATTGAAGCGTTATCTCGAGAGACTTTACAGATAGAGTAAGTTTAGACCACATTCTATAATTTACAAGGACCCAACAGTTCTAGTAGTTCTCTCCAGAGCAAGCAACAGTGTGACAGTGGCGAGGAAAATCTCCCTTTTAGGAAGAAACCTGGGACAGACCCAGGCTCTTGGTAGGCAGTGTTTGACGGGCCAGTTGGTGTTGAAATGAAGAGTGGTAATAACAGTCACAATAAAAGATTGTGGAACTAAAAAAAATAATAGTTTATACTAGTTTATGGTTTAGGCACAGCAGAGTGCAGCAGGGCACCGCACAGCGTAACAGGATGTAACAGGACAACGGCAACAGATGCAACCATGATGTTCCTAAGGCAAAAGTTGGACTTTATATTCCTGACAGAAACCTGGCAACACACCTCGGAGTTTATTCACCTAAATGAGCTGTGTCCTGTTGACTGCTCATTTATTTTGGCGTCTGTCTGGCTGCGTTGGAGGACTTGCCATAGTATGGAGAAATTGCTACCACTGTGAGCTGGTGAGGGTGGAAACTTGGTCTTCTTTTGAACTGTAAATCACTAGAGTTGGTCAGAAAAACCCTGTTCTATTGCATTTGCTGCCCTTGTTCTGCTGGACAGTTTTTATCTGAGTTTACAGACTTTATGTCATCTGTTATTAAATTTGAAAAGCTACTAATGTTTGGGGATTTTAACCTGCACACTGACGTTGCGATAACCATGCCGCAAAATATTTCATTAGTATTACTGATTCACACAATCTAAAGCAGCATGTTCACGGGCCAACACGTGCTGCTGGTCATACATTAGACCCTTGGTTTGGATGTCAAAGCAATGTTTGATTAGTGACCACAAGTTATAATTTTTAATCTCTCTACCAACTGTCCAGCGATTCATCTCCTGGGTTGGCTGTGACTTTAATACTATGGGTAGAAATGATGCTGAGCTCTTAATGCAGTCTTTTAACAAATACTGCTCAGTTTTTGGTGATATCTGGCCGCTTTGGTCCTCCTATTGAGAGGATCTGGGGATGCAATAGCCCAGACCTGAGCATCGATTTTAACTGGCATGATGTATGGTCTAACATTCCAGAAGTGTCACGCAATCCAGACCATCAGCAGATTTACCATAATGTCATTCATAGGACATACTGTATGTCCCCCCTGTGAAAATGCATCACATGAAGTCCTTTAAGCACTTGCTGCCCACTAAAATGTACATATTTTCACATGATCTGGGAGTGCTCTCCTGTTGGCCAGTTCTGGATTAATATTGCATCCAAAATATCTGCCTTGATTAATGATACTGTAACTGTTACTATCAGTGTTTTAATTCTGAATGATTTGTCAGCCCTTTCCTTTTTGGATGTCATATATATGGAGTTTTCTACGGCTCGCATAAATGGAGCCCCACAAAAATTTGGACTCTTGGCTCAACATTGCTGAATCCTTGAAATCCATGCTGTAGACTTGTGATTTAGCCTCCTGACTTCTATCTGTGCTTGTGTATGGTCATGTATGCCTTATGTCCGTATCTCTGTCAATGTTTTTTGTTTGTTTGTGTATGTCTGTTTTTCTGTACTTTTCTAACTTAATCTCTTCTTCCAAGAGAAACCCCAAGGTTTTTTTTGATACCATAAATTATATTGCCTTTCCTCCTGCCATTGTGACAACAATATAGAATGACTGTAATAGGCTGCTGTAATTTTTTATTGATAAGGTTGAGTCTATTAGATCAAATATTCAGCCTGGGACACACAATCATGTAGACTGCCTTCCTTCACCAAGGCATATTACCATTGAGTCTTTCCAACCAATCAGCCTCCATGATCTGCTAAACCTGACCAAGAAAATGAAAATGTCCTCTTGTCCACCGGATATAATACCACCCTCATCATTCTCAAAAGCACTTCCTGCCGTTGGCCCTGTATAATGGCTATTGTCAACTCTTCATTGGCCACAGGCTGTGTCCTATTAGAAGCCTAATTTGGACCTAACAGTTTTAAAGAACTATTACTACATTTCAAAGCTGCCATTGACAAAATTCTTGAAAATGTTGTGGCTAATCAATTTACAGCTGTTTTAGAGAATTTGGAGCTGTATGACAAATTTCAGTCAGGATTTAGGAAGAGATACTTAACCCGAGACCGCCCTGGTGAGAGTCCATAATATCCCTTCAGGTGGCCTCAGACGTAGGTCTATACTCATTGCTATTACTTCTAGACCTCAGTTCTGCCTTCGATATAGTCAACATGAATGGGTGGGCATATCAGGAGTGGCCCTAGGCTGGTTTACATCCTACCTCTCAGATAGAAGTTTTGATGTCTTTATTGGGGATTCCCACTCTGCATCCTTGCCCCTGTCTTGTGCTGTTCCACAGGGGTTCAGTGTTGGGCCCCTTACTGTTTACTTTATACATGTTGCCTCTGGGTCTGATTATTCACAATTTTAACATCTCTTATCACTTTTATGCAGATGACATTCAGATTCATTTTACCTTCAGATAAAATGAGACATTCAAACTTACAAGGCTCCTAGATTGCTTAGACGCCATAAACACCTGGATTGCTGAAAGCTTTTTGCAGATGAACCCAGATAAGACGGAGGTTTTAAAGCCTATGTTGCAGGTTTAATTTTGCAACAAATTTGTGCAATTTGCTTGTGGGAAATAAATATTTGAACTGTTATCCATTGTATATGATGGTTTGGATATCGCAAAATTGAATATAATATGAAAAGTAGGCACTATTTACAGTGTTATATTTTTCCCCACAATGCATTGCATGACGTCACATTAGGGAGGTAATAGAGCAACTTGCGTTGTATTTGCCACTGGTGTGGCCTAATATGGCTTTTGGTCTTTTAACATTAACAGTCTATGGTCTCAACTGGTTCAATTTCAATTTTATTTATAGTATCAATTCATAACAAGAGTTATCTCAAGACACTTTACAGATAGAGTAGGTCTAGACCAGATAGAGTAGGTCTAGACTACACTCCAGAATTTACAAGGACCCAACAGTTCTAGTAGTTCCCTCCAGAGCAAGCACAGTGCAACAGTGGCGAGGAAAAACTCCCTTTTAGGAAGAAACCTCGGACAGACCCAGGCTCTTGGTAGGCGGTGTCTGACGACCGGTTGGGGTTAGAATGAAGAGTGGCAATAACAGCCACAGAAAAGATAACAGTTTGTAGTAGTTCTTTGTAGTAGTTCATGGCTTAGCAGGGAATTGTGCGGCATTACAAGGCACAGCAGGACGTAGCAGGATGAACACGGCATCACAGGACGTGTAGCGGGACCATGGCTACAGCTGCTACCATGATGTTGGAGCCTCCCTGATCCGAGGGAACATGCTGGGGGGAAAAGAACATAAGGACTCCGGGAATAACTCCCAGAGCTAGGTTAGTAACAAGCATTTCTGGGACATGGATGCACACAAATGGAAAGATAGAAAGATAAAAAGATAAAAAAGAAGTCCAGGTGACTTCATTATGTTTATTTTAATATTGGAGGGAAAGTGAAACACAGCTTAGACGGGGGTGTTGTTCAGCTTTTCACAAGTTTAGACAGCTAGCTAACACTACGCCGCCGGACGTTAGCGCAGCAGCGTTAGCCTAGCCTGCTAGGTAAATTTTACAACTGCCTTTGGTGTTGCCAATATATGCCTCCATGTTGTCCACATAATACCTATGGACAATTGTGCACATTTTATACCATATCTGTATTGAATTAAATAGTAAGCTTTGCTCCTATGAGATGGGTGGGTTTTTGTTACGTTACACACAAAGCTAGCTAACTGGCTATAGTTAGCCTGTACGCATGCTAGCGGATATAGCTAACGATGCGTAGCCAGCCAGCAACTTCGGCAGCAGAGTTACGGTAAGCTAACCACGACAGCGTTGTCGCCCACAATCAACCTGCATATCGTTTCTTTTCCCGGAGATCGAGGACATTATTTTCATTTATGACGTTAAAGGCAAAGGAAGCGTAGCCCGAGTCCTACCACAAGTCGGTGTGGAAGCCGAGCTACATCTGCGGCGAGCAGTCTGCAGACCGGGGGAATAACGTTCAGATTCTCAGTGAGCTACATGATTCATCGAAAGCCTGCACTGGTGTGGATGTTTCAACCTCACAGACAACGGACTCGGACAAGCTTTTAAAAAAAACTTTTGAAGGATACAACGGTGTACTTATGTGTACTGTTGAGTATACTGTGAAAATGTTTTATGGAGTTCTCAGCTAATCGTAATCTGTAAAATATTGATTTTGCTCCAAACTGCTCTTTCCTTAAAAACTTCCATATGGATTTATTTTAAAATGATGCGTTTTGTGCCCAAATAAATAGAACATATGTTAAATTACACTCTGTTCATTGCACTGTGTACCCCGCACAGTAATACTGGTCACCTCTTTCCTACACCACATCTGGAGTAAAGCTATATTGTCATTGAGGTGCTCAGATGCTCAGTACTAGTACTACTGTAGTAGTGGTAATAGTAGTGGATTGGTGTTTGTATCATTTCTAACACTGCTATTATGAGGTATCAACATATCTTATTCTGTTTTCTTTAGATTATATGATATCAAGGGGAATGGCTACAGTGGCCCATAATGATTGTCTTGATACTGTCATAAGACGTTTATTTTTTATAGCCTGTCTGTATGCAGTGAACTGGTGTTGTGTAGGGATAAGTAGCCTTTCATATGACTCAGTCTAAAAAGAATGGTAAAGTTAATATAAACAATTAAAATATGGTGCGTGCTGGTTGGGGAGGACCATGATCCTGTCTGAAATGTCACAAACGGATTTAGGCATCGTCAGATCAGCTGATAGCGGGGGGAGCTGCTCGACCGGCAGCTCTAACACACTCGCTCCCCTACACCACACGCTCTACACTGCAGCTTCGCCACCACGCGCACAAGCACCTGCCAAACAGCGACACGTTTTCACCGGAGGAAGAGGTAAACGCTTAGAAATAACACTAGGGGGATGCCTTCTATCCCTATATCTAGAAAAGTGTACCAGTACTTATCTGAACTAACGACATGATCACTGTCACTAGATAGAAAGAAAACATTGACGTTCACTTGGTGCTATTCACTGATAGTAAAAAGTAAAGTCATTGTATGCACTGTTGCGTTGCTAAATGGAATTAAATGAAGGAGACTTCCCAAAATCTTGGCAATTCCTCATTTGCCCTCTCACATCTGGCAGGTTGGTAATCATACAGCTGCTGGCCTTTCCACCTCGTCCACATCCCAGTCAGTCGCCGTAGTTCTAGTGCTCGGCTGAGACTTCGCTCCCCATTGTGATGTCATCGCCGAATTGACTTAATAAACCCGCGAATACCAAAAATGACCAAAAACTGACATTTAACACTATTTGGAGACATTTTTATGAATGATATACATATATTGAGTGCTTTTTGTACCCAATAATCAACAGTGGTGGTTAACCTGCAACATAGGCTTTAATCATAGCGCCAGACCCTCTGATTAACCCTTGTGTTGTCTTCCTGTCAACCATGAAAAGTTTTGGCCACTTTTTTCAACATTATCACTTTTTCCCCACATTTTTGTCACTTTTTCAATGTTGTGGGTGCTTATTATGTTTTAATTGTTAATGTCGACATTTTCAGCGCTTATTTTGACAGCCCATTTTTTGTGAGTTTTTTTTTTTTTTACTGAAAACGGTTCAATTTGACCCAAGGACAACATGAGGGTTAAGCAGAACATCGAGCCTTTGTCTAGTTTAGGGAACCTTGGGGTGACATTTGACAAATCCCTATCTTTTTTAAACCCACGTCAAATCATTGACCAAATACTTTTTTCTCACTTGCACAACATTAGCAAAGTAAGCTCAGAACTGGAGAGGCTCATCCATGCCTTCATTTCCTCCCATAGAGAGGGTTTTCACAACACGTCATTGGAGATTCTGTGCTTCACAACAATGCACAGGCACTGAAGTAGATCCTGAAAGTCATCAAGGAAAATGGTTATCATTGCCGTGTTTAGGTTGTACCAATTGGTCAGACCAAGAAAAAACATTTGGAATATTCCCAATTTCCAAAGGTTTTCGAAAACCAGGGAGAGGAATACCAGGAGTTATCAAAGGAAAGGAGGCATTTGAGGTTGGCAAAGCTCAAACTCACTCAGATAGTGTACAGTGTAGATGGCAAACTGGGGCTCTTTGAAATGAAAAAAAAAGATTGAGAGTTATTGCATTACTTACTTTGGCCTTCACAACACGGTTGTTAATGACTTGGTACTGCGTCTCCATCACTCATCCACACACCATCTAGTTAGAGGCCTCCTAACCTTTGTATGATTTAAGGTCCGCAGCTGTGTATGGGCTCGGCGAGAAAAGCAGGTAGTTGACTAGATCGGGATATGCAGCTGGATAATGCAAAAGGAAGAATCACCGGGTCGTCATGGATCTAAGAAGAGGGAGCCAACTCGTAGGGATTTGCACTGTAATTATAATAAACAGTAATTTCTCAAAATATTGCGCCTTTTCTTGTGGACCTTCCCTATATGCCTTTGCATCTTGTATGCTTTTCTGTTGTTTAGACATGGCTACATTTAGTTAAGTATCCAAAGTGCACAATACTCCACTGTACACTGAGTTCAGTTGTTTACACCGAGTATCTCCAACATGGCCGCACATCTGGGTTACTGCCCAGAACGTCACGTTGGTGAAAACCCTCTATTGACTTTTGCACTCTTTTCCTCACTCAACAAATCTGTCCTTCACCTGCAATCCATTCAAAATGCTGTGGCTAAGCTACTTAATAGATCAAACAGGTGCACCCATATCACCCCTCTACTCTGCTATCTTCACTGGCTTCCTGTAATCTACAGGATCCAATTCAAAATTCTCACCATAACCTATAGGGCTCTACATGGTCAGGCCCCTGCTTATTTTGCCAACATAATTCACCAACTACTCCCTCCCAGTCTCTCAGGTCTATCAACCAAAATCTGCTATCCACACCACACACTCGCCTGAAGACATGGGGGGATAGAGCCTATGCCGCTATGGCATCCAGACTCTGGAATGCTTTGCTAACTTGCTGAGAATGTGGACTCTTTTAAGGGAAGACTTACTTGTTCAGGCTAGCTTTTGGGTAACCTGTGTCTTTTATTTATTGCTAATTGTATCTGTTGTATTTGTACTTTATTTTATTCTTAGACTATTTCTTGTAAAGCACTTTGTGACCCTGTCTGTGAAAAGCACTGTATAAATAAATTGTACTTACTTACAATTATGTTGAGCTCTCCATTTTAGCTACCAAGTGAGGCATCGCACTTCTGTTCCATCTTTGTTGGGAGTCAAACATGCTCAGTACTAGGTAAGCACTACATGCAGATTTGGGACGTATTCCAATCTGTCCAATCTGAGTAATGTATTCTGAATACTTAGATTACTTCCAAATTGAATTGCATTTTATAAGTGTTAGAATGCAGCCATCAAATACTGCTTACTAAACACACCTATTCTGGTGTGTTCTTCTGTTCCAACTGGCTGAATGTTTAGATGAACAAGCAGATATTTTGTATATGTAGTCCCGAACTGCATAGCCTACTACAAAAATCTAACCACAGTCTTGCTAACAAAAGCTAATTTTAGCTAATGTCAAACGGGGCTAGTCAGTCTTTCAACAGCTCTGGGGCTACTAAATCAGCACGTCAAGTAAGCAGGTAGCTCCCTGATAAAGCTATAAAATAGCAATATGACCAGTAAAATTACAGCAGACAACTACCCTTGGCTAATTAAAAAAAAAATACCTTAATTAATTTGGATGCTTCTCCCTGTTCTTTCTTCAATGTGAAATGCTGTTTAAATTTCCAAGAAAGAAACGCAATCCTGCCCTGGCTCTGTTCTGCCGGTTCCGGCTCCATCTATCAGTGAACATGCAAAAAGCTAATTTTTTGTTTTCACATTGGGGCTTCTGGGAAATGCATGGAGTTGACTTAATTTATTAGTTAAAATTAATGATAGTAAAAAAATGTGTGAAAAAGAGAAGTACCATCATGTAATCAATTGATTTCAACAACGTAACTGTATTTAGCTATTTAGTATGTATTTTGCTCACACAGATTTAAAATTAGCAATGTTTTGAATGTTTTACATATTAAGTAAATGACAAATGCACCTCCCTACTGGAGCTGCTTCCCCCGATACCGGATAAGCGGTCGAAGATGGATGGATGGATGGATGACCTGTTATCTGCTTCACAACAACCGCTCAGGCATTATGCTTTTAATGTTAATGCTGGCCAAAGATGAGTTCTATACAAACACTATAGGTATTGCTGTTTAATGGAGAGTCATAGAGTAGTAAATGGCTACCTGGGCCTCATTTCATCTCATTTATCTGTGAAAAGTACCATGACATGGTGCTTTTTGGATGTTTTTTTATAGACCTTAGTGGTCCCCTAATACTGTATCTGAAATGCCTTTCCTGAAATCAAGCCTTGGTGCAGAATTACAGCCAATAGAGCCAGTCCCACAATGAGTTTTCCTTAGCCCATGCCATTTCTGTGTCTGTAGCTATTGAGGAGGAGAGGGGGCAAGGTGGAGGGTGGGGTGTGGCCTTGACCAACTACCACATTGCTCATTTGGAAGCCATGATGTCTCTCTCTCATGGGTGGGCCAAATTCTCTGGGCAGGCAAAGCAGAGAAAGGGGAAGTAACCTTAGTCCTTATGACCTCATAAGGGGCAAGATTCCAAACCGGCCCATCTGAGCTTTCATTTTCTCAAAGGCGAAGCAGGATAACCAGGGCTTGGTTTACACTTGTCGCCATTTCTAGCCACTTGGGGACCCTACCCAGACTGGGTATTAATGTTAAAACACCTTTAAGATTTGCTCTTAGGCCGGCAGTGTTTTCAGAGGCATCCAATGGCCCAATAAATTAGTCTTGTTTCTTAGTAATCCAGACTACACGGCCATATCCTACTTTTGTGTACATTTTATGTATTTACTCTCTAGAGTAGGGTGACCAGACGTCCCGGTTTCGGGACAGTCCCGGTTTTGGGGATCTGTCCCCGGAAATGTCCCTGTGAAATGTCACTGTGACTGACAGACCCGATATTGGAATGAAAGAAAGAAAACACTGACCAAACGTAGCTGATAGTTGCACACCCAACACTCGCAGGCTCAAGACAGCCAGTGCCAGCGCTGCTCAGAGCTCAGAGATGTTTTAGAAGCCATATTGTACGACTCTAAAATTACTGATTATTTACATGGAGTCTGGTGGTTTAGCGAACGCAATTTCGCGGACTTTTATGTTTTAAGGTCGACCTCTTTAGAAATCCTTTCCATAATGTTGTCAGACACTTAGAATATTAATCTGAGTCTGTCAGTAGCAAAACAAACACTTTTATGAACGTAAATACAAACTGGACAATTATCCTATTAACTTACACTGTAGCTTGTTTCTCTGCTGCCGACTGCAGCGATCTCGTTTAATACTGCATCAATGTCAAGGGAAAATATTTCCTCAATAGTTTTTATTGTATCCGATACTCAATGAGTTGTTGCAGAAACAAGCCTGAAGCAATAAAGCAAAAGCTGTTAGATAAATGTAGTTCAGTAAACATTACAACATTATGATATATTAGGACTTTCTATCTTGAAATATTAGGACTTTTTATCTTGAAATACTAAGACTTTCTATCTTGAAATATTAAGACTTTTTATCTTGAAATATTCCCCTCTGAGGTGTAGTGGAGTGGAGTATGAAGTAGCAGCAGGGGTGAGTCTAGGATCAGACCTTTGATGGGGGGCTCAGCCCCTAATGAGAACAGCTCTAGGTCTAGTGTCCCTGTTTTAAGTTTTACAAAAATAAAAACATGATGTGTTTTGGATAAGGGTGCTCCGATCAAGATTTTTGGGGCCGATCATCGATTGCTGAAAGCAGTATTGATTAATACCGATCACCGGTCACCGATCACTGGGTCTATTTGAAGCCTTCTATTTACCCTGTCATATACAAAATTTTAATAGTCTTAACAATTTATATGTATTAAAATGAACAGAAGATAATGTATTGTGAATTGTCAACTGTTTACTTTTATTGACAGGAAACTTTCAACATTCTGAATCCTGTTAGAAACATCTTAAACAGCTTAGAGCTCAGAGAATTCAATATATTCAATTAACATTGACATTATTTAAATATAGTTTCATTCTCTGACAGCAACACAACTGGAGAGAGAGAGAGAGAGAGAGAGAGAGAGAGAAATGTGCGACTGAAGTTCTCACCTCGGATCAGCACTATTGCGATTGTACAGGCGCTTCGACTGAATGTCACTGAATCTGTTCTGGACCACTTCCAACAACGTGGCTTTCAAAGTTTTTATATTAACGGTACTGTTCCACCTGGTGGATATACCCTGTTGTAGCCTGTTAATAGGCTGGCCAAGTTGCTTCAGAATATTTTGAAGTCGAGAGTAGGCAAGCTAGGAATGTTTCAAATGACCGGCGATGCGTCTTCCACAGGCTGTCATATCAGCGATGCTGCGTTGTGATAAAACTCCGTCGGCCACGGCAAGCTGCAGTGTATGAGCCATGCACGGCAAGCTGCAGTGTATGAGCCATGCACGGCAAGCTGCAGTGTATGAGCCATGCACGGCAAGCTGCAGTGTATGAGCCATGCACGGCAAGCTGCAGTGTATGAGCCATGCACGGCAAGCTGCAGTGTATGAGCCATGCACGGCAGGCTGGGTAGAACTGCATCCCTCATCCCTTTACCAGGTTCTTGGCATTATCCGTTAGAATAACGTGTACTTTTTCCTTCGGGATTCCCCATGCGCGAAACATGTCGCTGAATGCGGCAGCAAGAGCCTCCGCGGAGTGTGACGCCAAAAATTCTTGAGAATGAAGCACAACTCTTTTTAATTCAAAGTTTTGATTAATAAACTGCGCAGTTAGGCTCAACATGGACATGGGACGTACATCTGGACTCCAAATGTCACTTGTGAAGCTGATTGATGTGATGTCCTTCATTAGGGTGTCAACAAGTGCAAACACGGTCTCTCTCTCTCTCTCTCTCTCTCTCTCTCTCTCTGCCGTAGCGCTAACTAACTTTGGAATTTCCTTGGCGCACACGTTGCAAATTGCTAATGTGTTGTCTTTTTCAGACACTGTGTACAACTGCCAGACCGGTGAATGAAGAGAGTCTGCCATTTTAGCTGCACGTAGAATTTATTTTCTCACAAGTGGTGCGTCTCATCGGCCCATCTGATCGGCCTTTAAGGAGACCACCGATCAAACTATTTAAAGCCTTTATCGGCCAATAACGATCGGTGACCGATCAATCGGAGCACCCTTAGTTTTGGAGGTATATACGCTTCTGAGCTGAAAATGTCCCTGGATTTTGTCTGAGAAATCTGGTCACCTTACTCTAGAGGAAATACAATTCTTACACTCTCAGAAGTGCTGCTTCAGATTAACAGATGAGAAAGGCATCATAGAATGTGTAATATAATTTAACCTAGACAGCAAGGTTCATTATTCATTCATTCATTCATTCTTAGCAAGACTAAGCAACGAAGCTAGCGTTACCTGGCTAGTGTGGTAGCTAACATTGAAAATAAACTCTTCAGCAAGATCAAAAATTATTTTAAAAAGTGTGAATTTGCCTGTTTGATCTCACATCGGCCCACGTTGCCTTTGTCTTGGCCAAACATTATTATTACTATGTACGCCTGCGTGAGAGGATACCAGCAGCACGGTAATCTATTTGTCATTCAACAAGGGAAACCGGACACAAAAGTTGCTATGATACCAACAACAAACAGCAGTTGCTCCAATCAGCAGCGCAAAAACCAAATGGCGCCTACGGCCCCTTCACACCGGGAGACGGCTAACCAGACTGTCCAAAAGTGGGAGTGTACTGATGAAACCCGAACAGCCCGTTGCTGGCTAGTTAGCAAACGTAAACTTACTAATTCCACACATTAGTGTCATCCTGCACTGGTTACACAAAATTAGCCGAATAAAATTGTCACTCATCTTGAGACAGCAATGTGCTTTCCTACGATGTGACAAGAGTGTTTGAATGAAACATTAAGTTGTTACATTTGACCAATTTAGAGGTCGGCCGGCTGACTAGTATGCTAGCTTGCTTGCTAGGGGGCTAATTTTTTAACTGTACAGACGGTGCAGAGAGAGGGTTTAACACGGTCTTCACGGTATATGATATTATTTTAATAACAGAAGTTTATTTTTTAATGTGTAGGTATGTGTTTGTAGTTGTGTATATCTTGTTGTGTGTTTGTCATCTTATGGACATAATGTGCAAAACTAGTTATGACAGCTATCTGTGTTGGATTGATCAGATGAGATGAAAAATGAGAAGAGCCTTCTGTGTGCGCTCTCACAGTTGTTTGTTTGATTTCCTCATTACAGTTTTCAAGCAGAACAGCCAAGATTGCCTGTTCGGCCGACGGTGTGGGACACACCACACAAACTAGTGTAACGGTCACACGGTCACCTTGGTGTATCAGGGATTTTTTTTTCAACCTTTTTTCCCCATGCACTGGTGTCTTAGTGACTGAAAATCTTTGAAATTAGTCCACTATTAACCCTCCTGTTCTCCTCGGGTCAAATTTGACCCCTTTAAAAAATGTCTATATCTAAAATATGGGTTTCTTTTTTACCAAATTACCACAAAAAATGGATTGGATTCCATACAATTCTCTTTGCAAATACAATTGATCACATTCATTCCTGATGAAACTCCTGTGTATGTTCCTCTGATCTTAACTATTAGTCAAAATAATTCATAATTTCTGCTTTTTTAACTCAAATATTAGGTATAATTCTATATAAATGAGGGTTATTGAATATGAATTCCATAAAGTAGTGTAAAAGTGGTAGTAAACTGGTTGTTATGGGACAGAAGGATAGACTCAAATGCTCGGCTCAGGTAAATGGGAAGGTGTTTTATTTTAGAGGAAATAGTGGTAGGAAGGGAGAGTGGGGAGGTGGATGTCGGAGCGGGGAGGCAGAGGATCGGAGGGTAGACGGGAGCTCGGTGAGCAGGTGGGGGACTCGGAGGAACCTAGGCCGCAGTTGAGGAGAGGATACAGGCACGAGGAGGGGACGCCGAGGCAGAATGGCTGAGGAGGAGACGCAGGCACGAGGAGGAGAGGAGAGGAGTGCTGTGGGAGTCCGGCCGGAGGGAGGATGTGGGAGAAAAAAAAGAAAAAGAAAACACAAAAACAAGGCAGGACTACAGAAGGTGAAAAGAAAACAGTACTTACGGCCAGCTGGACCCCAACCATAACACTGGTGTTAGTGAAAACTAAAAAAAAAGTCTGAAAAAGGGTAAAAAATGTCCGTTTTTTAACCCGGGAGGACAACACAAGGGTTAAGCAGGAACGCTGTAACGGGAAGCATCTAACCGGACTGTAATGTAATCCTATAGAGCAAATGGGCATCACTAAAAGTGTTTTTTGCCACGGACAGGCTCAAATTGCTATTAAAGTATTTGACAATGTTAGGAAAAGGATCCCTATGGAGATAGACCTTGTTAAATAGTAATACCTTGTTAAATAGTAAAATCTTTTTGTTTAACCAGAATATTTCATTTGGCTATGACTATTGTAAACATTGTAAATTTTTGTTTCTATACAAATATGAACCTCCTCTGGTGCCATACACAATTATTCCCCTAAGGGCTAATGTTAACACACAGGGGGAAGATTTCCACAGACGTCTCCTGTGTTTTTCTGTACATTAATATTTCATGATGCACACAAGAATGCACACTCAGTTGGATGTAGCTCATCTTTAAAACATGATTTCTACTCTTTTTTGTACTATTCTCTACTCACCTGAAGCAGGCCTTTAGTGGTCACAAGGCATGTACAACTGTCTGCACAAAACATATTGTAAGCACAAGAGCAAGTGCATAAGCTCATATAAACACATTACAGTACACACCTACCTCTCTGTTTCCAACTCACCCAGGACATGCTGTATTTAACTTAAGCATAAAAGATGATGTGTAGGGCCACCAGAGACACACTCTCAGAGGACTATTTAAGAAGTTTTACTACTTTGTACTGTTTAGACGAAAACACTAACTAACCAATCTGTAGTAAACCAAGGCACATCAAGGAACACACAAATGAGTATTTCTGAAAACAGTGTCATACTATTTCTACCAAAACTGAAAATGGAATTAATTTAGCAGAGTATGCAGAGTTGATGAAAATGTATTATCTGGATTGTCAGCCTTTAGATTGAATTGAGCAGCCCAAAGTCTGATGATAAATGATGATTTGATCACACTGTAGAGTATGAAGGTTCAGTTTAGTATGATTGGTAATTGTAATTTTTACAGGCTATTTTTTTCAAAAAGGAATATATAGTTCAATACAAACAGCTGTAATCTCATCTAGTCTAAGTTTAAAAATAAAAGCAACACGCTAAGTGTAAAGCTGTCAGCATGGTACTCTGCTGGTTCACACTATCTGCTACAAATATTGTATAAATACTTTTAGTAGCCGCTTTTTTTTTGTCTATGCTGGGGTACTATTGCTCTCCGACACTTTAGGGGGAGCTGTGGAATAAATATCAAATCTACAGCAAGCACACAGGAAGGACATTGTAGAGGAAGGAAGCAGGAGAAGCCAAATGTGATTCGTCTTTGATCTTTTACAGTAGCTGTATTGCCACTATACAGCGTGGGTGTAGCCTAGAAATATAGACGCACCTAGCAGCTGCAAATGTAATTTGCAGCCAGTCAGTCCAGCAACTCTCCGTTGGCATGCTAGCTGAAAAAAGCAAACTCTAGTCAGGTCAATCACATCGTGTATAGAGTCGGTGGGCGGGCTTACGTAATGACGGCAGAGTTGCGATGGTTCCGCATGAATTCCCTGCTACTTGAAAACAAAGAAGATGGCTTTGACCGTGAAATTGGAAGACTTAGAGTTAAGCTTTTCTTTGAGTAAAGCAGAAAGAACGGCACTGAAGTCATTCTTAAAAAATGAAGATGTGTTGGGAGTTTTGCCGACTGGGTACGGCAAAGGTTTAATCTATCAACTAGCATTGCTCTGGTTGGTTGTAGCACTATCCTATTGCGTGCTGAGGGAATTTGAAAACAACTGTTTATTCCGCCCCTTGGATTGAGCCCTGCCAATGATGAGTTCCCAGACCCAACATCTTGTGGGTCTGGCTTGTCAAGCTAGCGTGGGTGCTCTTTTCTAGTTGCTTTTTTTGTTCTTCTGGTCTTTAAAAATAAGTTAGTTATCTGTTTGCTCGAGGGTTTTAAAAGAACAAAGTGAGTGGGTTGGGGGTCCCACTGACCAATAACGTCAACATGTAGCCTGCTCAACCGCCACAGACGGATGTTCTAAATTTCGAGACAGCAGGCCTAACACCATATAAATCAACATCTAAACAAACCACAGCCTACAAAATCAAAAATAGCAAAGATAAAACATTGCAACCTTTATGAAGGTATTTTTTT
This sequence comes from Percina caprodes, assembly GCA_013375575.1. Classification (NCBI taxonomy): domain Eukaryota; kingdom Metazoa; phylum Chordata; class Actinopteri; order Perciformes; family Percidae; genus Percina; species Percina caprodes. The sequence continues at coordinate 36,208 of JABXJD010001507.1, read as the reverse complement.
TTTTCTTTTTTTTTTTGCAGGACTGTTATATTAAGGCTGGGCTATCCTTGAAAGAAAGTAGTATGTCGTCCAGGCATGTCTGAAGGCAAGTCAAATGGGAGGAAAGCCAGCCATCATAGAAAAGGCTGTAAAAATCTTGAAAGGCAGGATTTGCAGTTTTTTGCAGCATACTGTACAAAGTTAGCCCCTCCTCCCTTGCTTAGTGAGCCAGAGCGGGAGAAAGACAGTGGTGGAGCGAGCCAGAGAGTGAATGAAGAAAGGGAGTGGCATTAGCATTAACAAAGCAGTAAATCTAAGAATGAATACGCTATTTTCTGATTGTTTCAAGGCAGTTACATTCTTAAGCACAAATAATCACACCCACACCTCCGCACAACCTTGTGGGAAGGTACCGCATTGCTGGATTTTGTGTGAATGCAGCCAAAGTGAATGCTTCATTCTGTCCGATTGGCCTTGCCCTGTCAGACACACAGACCTGCAGACATCCATGACCCAGACAGAGAGCATAAGAGAGAGGCAGAGCCAGTGATGTTACCTGATCACCACCTTTTCAAAGTCATGACCTCACATGCGTTATTAACTGGGGGCTCCACAGCCAGTGCCCAAAGGTTGACGCCCAGAAATGTCCCAAACCCAAGGAAATAAGAAAATACAGACAGGGCTGGGTACCTGATGCAGATATAGACACTGCCACGCAAGTAATGGTTGAAATGCATCTCAACTCCATACAACTGGCCAATCACTGTGATCTAAAGCTTACAGATATTACGCAGCCCCCCTAACATAACATTAGAAAGGGGGCCAAGGGGGGTCTTGATTTTAGCTACATAAACCATTACATTAGTGACAAAATGTGCTTAGAAGGCTTAAGCAGTGAAAACATTTTTATTTTAGCAATATGATACCCAAAGGAAGTTTGATGCCAAGGGCATAAGCCGTAGACACAGAAAAGTAATGCAACAAATGAATGAAGGACTTCCAAGTGCATAAGTAATAAGGAACAAGGTTATTTCATAAGTCGATTATGGTTTGATGAAGCTTTCCACCAAAATAGAGTGGGCTGTATTTTGACTTGATAGCCTTGTGTGATCATATTGAGACAGTCTGAAAGAGACTTTGTAGGACATATTTTGGGCCCCATTTGGATTTTGTCCCAGTTTATTTTATAATAATAACTCCCAAACCACAGGGACCATGAGGAAAAACAAGGCACTATCACATTGTGAAGAGCTGCTGAGAAAGTATAGCTGGCAGTATTGTTGCAATGACAGATTTAGACCTATACTGAAGCACTCACCACAGTCGCATTTGGGGGAGGCTGTGAATTTTTGCAAAACCGTTATCTTCAGTCCAGCCATCTGATATATTAAAATGTCCCTCTAGCCACAGTATGCATATATCCTTTATCCCTCACTAGACACAGTGCATCTACAGAGAAAATAATAGCTTAAAATGGGTTTAAGTTTTCATTTTCTCACTCTGGGATTTTAATTTACAAATTAATATTACAGTATCATTAATTTTTCATTTTCATGATAGCAGCGGCCTTCAACATAAGGCATAACATAGGATGCAGCTATGAGGACCATGCTTTTACTTGTTGAAGATAACATTATCTATAATGAAACAACATGTGTCAAAACAACACTGAGATTAAATATTTGACACCACATATTTATGTATGTACATACCGTAATTCCTCAAATAAAAGCCGGGGCCTTTATTTACCTGAACTACAGAAGGTACCAGGCTCTTATTTGAAGCAGGCTTTTATTAGAAGCAGGCATTTATTTCTAATTCCATCTGTTTGATAAGTATTAAATTGTTTTAAATAAACCGTTTTAAATGAAAAGCCGTAGCGTTCCAGTGGACAGAGATCATTAATTTTATAAGAAACATTTGCAAAAATATCACCATACAACAGCCAGAAGGGCGACAAAGCAATTTGGGTCATAAATAATCAAACACCATCACTGTGACACTTTGAACCCTGTAACTGTACCAGGTATGCATTTCAAATACTATAGTATTGTTGGTAGATTACAATACGAGCATACAGTACACCAGTATATGATTGACGTTACAGACGGTAGCTAGCTAGCTTTGTTTCTAGCTCCAGGCTGACTCTTTTCCTTTCACCTCCAGCTAGCTAGCTTCGTTTCTAGCTCAAGGCTAACTCTAGCTAGCCGTGCTCTGCTCTTGTCGGCTAATCTCGTCGGCTCATCCTTCTGGTTCTTCCAGTATTGGATTCTCCTGGGGTCAATGTTGAGATGTCTTGCAGCTTTTTCTTTCGCATACTTAAAATTCTTTTTTTTGTTTTGTTGTTGAAAGGTCCGTCATTCTCTGCTGTCACAAAATGAGACCCATGTTACATCCAATGTAGCTACTTCCATCTATTGGCACCTGTACGTAACTACACACTGCACGTTGCTGAGTAACACATACAGCCGCACTGATGAAAATACCGGTAGGACAATAATACTTTACATGAGTACCATAAGCCAGAAAAACAAAAGTGTGGAAAAAAGCATGGATATATTGTTGAATCTGATAAATTACATTGGTTGAAATGTACTTTACGATAAACTTGAATGCACATTATATGAAAGGCACAAAGTTGATTATCCACAAAAAATTTTCCCCAGCCTTAATTTGAGGCCAGCCTTTATTTGTCTGTGTTGACTGCCGGTCTTTATCTGAGGAATTACGGTATATTAAAAGTTAGGCAGTTGAGTTTAACATTATCAACATGCAATGGTTTTGTTATTCATCTGTTCATCTGTCCCATTAATGCAAGTTACTAACTAAGCTTCTGAAGAGTCCACGTGCTTTCTCGCCTCACATTTCCTTGGATTGTGGTGACTAGTGGTGTACAATACTGCAAAATTTGGAACCGATCCGATACCAATTGATTACAGAACCAGTATCGCCGACACTGATACGATTACGATCATCAAATCACTAAATCTGAATAAATTTTCATGACCTTTAAGTGGTTTTATGATTTTTCTTTTGGATTATTACGTTTTTTATTATACGAGCTGTTACTTCACTTTCAGACCAAAACAACAGTCTCTCACGCATGCGCCGAGGCATTACATACTAACACAAGTTAAGGCAATACCAAACGATCACAGTTCAATTTGTCCTGAACAGACATAACAGCATTAATTATTATTAGTAAAGCTAATAGAACTAGATGTTTCAATCCCTTTAGTAGGAAACTCTTGACAATAGCATTCGGTATGGAGTGGTTAAAAGGAGGTTAAGGTATATGATTATGTCCATCTCCCCTGCTTGGCCATTGAGATGGCCTTGGCATGTCGTTCTCCCTCCTCCTGTCTCCTGACTTCTTCTGCAGTTTTGGGATGATCCAAACCCTGCCCTCCCACGCTGTACTTGTCCAACCACATCTCTGAAGTGAAGCGCCGACTTTGCGCTCTGAACCGCTTCTGATGGAACACGGGGCTGCTCTTTGGATGACTACATCCTCAGATTCAGCTAGGGTCATGACATGCCTTGCTTTGGTGCATTTAAACTCTTCCACAAGCCCTGTGATTGGTAATTCCAACTTGCCATGTCCATAAAGTCTGCTGGAACTTAAACAACATGGAACTCCAAGCCAGCGCTTTAGCTGTGTGCTTATCAGTTCCAACTTTTCAACCTTGGTGATGTTCCACCAACATGAAATCTATGGTCTGTGACTTGGCCTTTCACAATGGAAATTCTTCTGCATTTACTGGGCATTAACTTCATCCTTGCTCATGTTATATTTTGTTGAAGTTTTTCCAGCAATCTCTTGGTGCAGGGGACAGTTGTTGTGAGTGTTGTTAAATCATCCATATAGGCTCGAATTGGTGGTTACCTCTGACTACATTGTAGTCGTTCTCCTCCCCCGACCCATTTTGAGGCTCCAATAATGATCTCCATTGCCAACGTTAAGGCCAATGGGGCCCTGCCATGATGCCTACTTCTAGCGGTTGCCAACTTGTGGTGAAGCCTGATGTTGTGAGGCCAAACTTTAGATCCTGAAAGTAGTGTTCTCCTAGATTTATGATTGTAGTCGGCACCGGGAAGAAATTAAAGGCAGCGCACAAAACTAAATGAAGGACTGATCCATAGGCATTGGCCAGATCAAGGAACAAGACGTGGACATCTTTCCCTTCTTTCTTTGCAGTCTGGATTTGATGCCATATGATGTTGTTATGTCCAAGGCATCCCAAAAAGCCTGTGATGCCAGCCTTTTGGATTGATGTGTCAGTGAAGTGATTTTGTTTTAAATACCTTGTCAGTTGTTGTGCCAACACTGAAAAATATCTTGCTGTCAATGTTCAGAAGGTTTATCTGGTGGAACTGTTCAATGGTGGTTTAGTTTTTTTAGACCCCTCCAGTTCTTTGCCAGGCTTTCAGGATGATTTGCTTGTCCCACACCACTTTCATGTTTTTCCCCAGGATTTTCAAAACATCCGGAGCCTTCTTGTAAACTCTATATGGTATGCTGTCAGGGCCTGGTGCAGATGCCGATCTTTCTTTTTTTACTACCTGACTCACCTCACTCAGCTTGGGAGGGCTAAATCAAACTAATGTTGTGGTGGTGATATTTGATTGATGTCAGTGCAGACAACGATTGGATCAACTTTTTTCTCTTCAGTATAGATGGTTTTCAGATGCTCTTCAACCTGGTCTTTTGATGTTTTCAGGGATCCACTATTCTCCTTTGTGAATATGCCTTTTACAAATTTAAAGGGGTCTTTGAAGAAATTGGTTCTGGCTTTTTTTTTCTGGCATCCATAGGCTTTCTGCTCGGCGGAGTTTTGAGAGCCTGTGCTTTAGGTCCTTTTGAAGGAGGTAATTCCTTCTTGGGCCATTTCAACAACGGCTTACGTCCTTGCATGTTTTCTTTTTTGTGGCGGGCTGGTTGTTGTCTTGGACTGATGGTTCTGCCTGGACCTTCTCCCTCACCCCCTGGGGTACTGATTCTCTGCGAACTGTGGGTTTCTTCCTGTCTCTGAGTTTCATCCGACCGATTTAACCTTCTTCTTAACAGAATCCGGTCTTCTTTTTGAACTTCTCGTAGCCAGATAAGGTGGCTCTTGTGCCCTAACAGGGTGACGGAGCCTGCTGCTATGGGTAGCTAGCCCATGACAGCCCGGTAGGGGTCTATTTCCTCCTGTCAGCTGTCTCTCCATGCTGTCACTTTCCCTTGTTGTTAGCTGCTCTTTCACAACAATCACTGGATTTTCTTCCAGAGTATCAGTAAAGCTAATAGAACTTATTTCAACTTGTTTCAATCCCTTTAGTAGGAAAATCTTGACAATAGAATTTGGTATGGAGTGGTGAAAAGGAGGGTAAGGTATATCATTAGGGTCATCAGGTGGGCACCTTGCTTCATCGACCTTTTGCTGATTGAAGCCCACCACGTCTCCAGAGGGCTCAACAGTGTACCCAGCGTCCCAGGTACACCCCCCTCCATGCCATACCCTCCATTTCCCTTATGGGCTAAGCCTGACCAGGACTAAGCCTGACCGGTTACCATCTGTTTCTACCTTGCTGCCCAATTGGGGTCCTTACGCTTAATCCAGAGCCAGTTACTGCTTTTTTCAGCAGCACTTGACACAGACTTAAAACCCAGGACAGAATTTTCATGTCCGTGTGTAAATATGTTGTGTTAACACTGTATTACAGTATTTTTACACACAGCTTGCCGTTCATTTTTGGCCTGAAAATATAGCCACACAGCACTCCTCTTCCTCTCTGCCATTCTTCTGCTCTGTCTCTGTCCTGCTTGTGTGTGTGTGTGTACTGCTGGCCGCTGCCGGGCCTGGCTGCTTGCTTGCTTGTTTGCCTGGCGCTGCTGAGTTACGTGACGGTACAACATAAAAGCACAAGAGGGGGGAGGAGGAGCAAAGAATGCCTGCTCCACGCTGTGATACGAGCAACACTGACGCACACACAGGTCGCATCTTTGATGAAACTGAGCCGGTGCATAATGGAGACAAACTAAAACTAAAGTGTCAATCCTATTTTGATCAAAATCAATACCAATGTTGGTATTAATATTATCAATATTAGGATCGATCCGCCCACCACTAGGGGGGGCACTTGGATCATGGTTGCAGCTGCTGCCGTGGTCCTGCTCAACAACCTGCTACGCCCCACACTGCTGCTACTACCATTATTAGTTATATTACTATTATTTTTACTGTTACTATAATTGCCACTGTTCATGTCATTACATTATACCCACTGTTAGAATTGTTATGTGTCATATTTCTTTATCTCTCTCTCGCTTTCTCTAACCCAAAATGGCAGCGTCAGATGGCCGCCCACCAAGAGCCAGGTTCTGTCCGAGGTTTCTGCCTGTTAAAAGGAAGTTTTTCCTTGCTGCTGTCGCAACAAAAGCTTGTGGGAATTGTTGGGTTTTTATAAATCGTCTAGACCTATTCTGTAAATATGTACTGTATTTCTGTAAAAGTGTCCTGAGATAACTTCTGTTATGATTTTACACTATAAATAAAATTGAATTGAATTAAATTATTGGGTGTGACATTAAAATCAGAGTGTATCTAGCAGAAAGTAGCAGAAAAGTAATGGAAATGTTATGCCTATTAGTGTGGATTAGGTGGAGGTGCGAATGCTGCTTCAGGACACCAATAAGCTACATGAACTCCTGCCATTGCTTTCATGAAATACATCTCTTTAGTTCCACTCAGTCTAAAGGGCAAACGCCCGACTAACTCCCTGTACTTAGAGTAGTGTAACACACGCCACACCTCATAGCATTCGTCATTTGTTACACGTACCGCACAATGCAGACAGAAAAGGTGTTGAAATGACGGTGGAATGGATGTCCTGGTCCAGGAAGCGAGTATGATAGATTTGCTGCTATGGAGCAATGATTTTGCAAGTGGGTCCCAGTTTTGTTTGTTCTTGTACATGTGCAGGCAATACACCATCCAGCCAGGGGTTTCACGTGGCATTAATGTGCCAAGAAATGTACTAATGCATCAGCAAACGCAGGAAAAAAACACTGCAAGCTATTAAGACATGAATGTAAACCATGAATATAAAAAAAAACTCTAGATACAGTGTTCCAGGAGGAGCCCTGTTCATTCCTATGAGAGTTGTTCAATGGTGCATAAAGAATTCCACGTATAAAATTACCAAGATGATTGGCGCTGCTTCAGCACTATGGGGTCCAGGAGGCCCACTAGGGAGACCTCTGCCGGCCGGTTTAGCGCTCGCCTAACTCAAATCAAATTATTTAATCTTGCTGCTCTTCTAGACTTTCCAAATATTACTGGACCGAATGGATAGTGAAACCATTAATTTTACAGGGGTTATAACGCTCAAAAAAACGTATCCACTCATTTAGCTATGTAAGTCTATGGTAAAAAGTATTTTTTGGGCCCCGCGGCATCAAGTGAACAGACTTGGAAGTTGTAAGTCCACTGTTGGGCCGCTATGTCAAATTGGCTTCAAAGAACGGCGCACTTCCTGGGGGCCTGATGTTAACGATGCATGTTTCCATCTTTAAATTAAATCACATTTGCAATTGCTTAATGGGGAATACAATGTAAAGCCTTCCTTAAAGCCTTAAGGAGATGCATAATGAATTCTAAGCAATACATTCATGAATTCAGTAATACTGAATGTAAACATGACCTTTTTCTTCCCTACCAATTATTCCATTCACCAGGAACTCATTGGTTTACTGTCTCCTGTAACGTTCTTCCACAGATTTAATTATCTACCACAGTCAGTTAGATGAGCACGTTAGTAGCTAACTGTCCCGTTTGCTATTACCACCCACACGCACGCGGCCTGTGCAGTTCTACACAAGTGGAAAAAAGTTTCCAAAAACAAATCGGCAATTATTTAATATGTTTGATAGAAAAGAGAGGTATTTTGATTCAAAAATATGTCAGTGCTGTAGCTTACCTGAAGTGGAGTCCAGTTTCTCTCAGAATCCCAATCCCAATGCAGAGCGCAGCACACTCCATGCACATGTAAGCGCGCACACATGCACACACACACACACACACACACACACACACACACACACTCTCATGGCTCTTATTAAAACAATTGCATACCTCTGGAAAAGATAACCAACTCACTAAGGAATAAGATACTGTTTTATTTAAAATTTGGCAAACTTTAATGGAGATTTCCCATCTCACATGATTGCCTGCACGCTCTCTCTATTTTCACCACACTAGGGTAACACTTTACAATAAGGTACAAAAAAGTAGGTAGTCATTGATTAACGAATGAGGAATGAATGAGTAACGAATGGTTAGTTAATGAGTAGTTACTGATTGACTGTGATTCAAGCACTAATGATAAGTTACTGTTAAACAGACTGGTAGTTACTGTTAAATGAATGCGTAACGAATGATTAGTTCACTATCATTGGTACTGAGTGGACTAATATTGATTTTATTTAGTGTTACATTTTTGTTTCTGTTATTGTCTGCAAATTTATTTTTGAATGTTTATAATGTACAGCAAGTGGTTTTGTACTGTCAATGTGTGGCTGTGGGATTTGTGTACTAGTTGTTTTTTTAAAGAAAATAAAATAGTACCATTTTTCACGGCAGGGTATAGCGATACTTTTCTAGTATTGCTACTCTGTGAAAGACCATCTCACACTAGAGGCTTGTATAATTTATGCTTTTGTGTCGTTTGGCCTTGGCATTTCTTTGGCGTCCAGTAAATATTGATAAAAAAAATGTACATTCCTGAGTCGCATTTTATTTCTTTTATCCCTTTGAATCTTGCATGTCGTTGTCATCCTTTTCTCTTTGACTAGCCAGTGCGTGGGAGGGGAAGGAACAGTGTGAGAGAGAGGTAGTGTAGGCAGCGGTGGAAAACATGCAGCAAAGGTAAACCTCCAGACATGATCCCGCAACGATGGGGACACACAGCCAGCTCTGTGGGCCTCGACAGAAACACCTTCCAGACGGATTCTGCCTCAGGGCGTTTTAATTGTGCTCTAAGCCATCGTAATACTCTCTGTGTGTGTGTGTTTGTGTGTGTGTGTGTGTGTGTGTGTGTGTGTGTGTGTGTGTGTGTGTGTGTGTGTGTTGGGGAATTGGTGGTTCGCGTTTTTTTTCCCCCAGAATACCAGTTGGATTTAAAATAGTCCCTGTTGTCTCCTATTGTCTGTCATGCTTTGATGTTCCTGGTGCTGAGCAGTTAGTAATTAGCATGCCCACACAATTTGGCACATCTTTTTTTGTCGTTCTTTACTTCATTTTCTTTTTCCAGATTAACAGGCAGTGCCCGCCTTCCTTTCTTTCTTCCGCCTCACATTATTATGTTCCTTCTTTATCTACAGGTACAATTAGCCTCTTGCACATTATTTCTGACTCCATTTTACGTTACAGCCTGTTTTTCTTCTCTCTCCCAATACAATAATTAACCTGAAATTCTATCGTTCCATCTGTTTTTCTTTCTTTCCATCCCTCCGCTTCCCAACCTCTTTCCCTCTCTCCCTCAATTGTCTTCTTTTAAAGTAGCATTTGCTTCTTCTCCTAATAGCACAGCGGTGTGTTTGGCTCGCCGCGAGCGCCATGTCATTTATTAACACATGGGAAATTACCACCTATTGTTGGGGGATGAACAGGCGCAACAGTGTAAAATAGGTTTAAGCAGGTAAATGAATCATCAAGCCAAGCCTTCCAAACTCTTCTTTCTCTGGATTTCTATTTCACTTTGTCTCTCTCTCTCTCCCTTCCAGTCTCTGCTGTTCTCTCTCACCCTTTCTTTACATTTTTTCAGTCTCAAGCCTTACCTCTCTTTCAGTCTTGGTTTGTTCCATTATATGTAGGGAACGGCTGCTCTGACCTTTGCAGTATTTCCTCTTGTTGGTTGGTATGCTGGCAATTCAGGATTTAAAACGTAAAGCTAAATTATCTCTAAATAGGTTCCTGAACTGAAGAGAACCTCTGTTTGAAGCAGGCTTAAATTAAAGACAAGCCTCGTATTTTATTGTATTTTAAGACTTTCCAGATCCCAAATGCTTTTACTGGCTTCTTGTAAAGTCAAGAATTAAATTTAAAATCCTCCCCCTGACCTACAAAGCTTTTAACACTTTCCCCGCCAAAGTATTATTTTTCAGTTGCCAGCCCTGCAGCATTTCTGATCACACTAGGACAGTGCCCGTTGAAAATGTGCCTGTTTGGAATGGGCTGATTGGTTGGCTTGTGGTATTACTTCTTGTAGAATTCTCCAAAACCAAATTTTACCCCAAAATAAGTTACAGAAGAACCCCAAACCACTTACTGACTTACAGTGTAGGCTACATCTACCTCAGAGGAAGACATTGTACTACTATATTTACCTGACAGAGAACCTGGTAGATTCAGAATTTAATTACAAAATATCACAATGAAAATGTGGAGTAATCAGACAGTGGCCTTTTGAACTCATGGCAGTACGCTACCCACCCGGTCCATTATGAGAGCTAATCAGCGTGGATCTGCATTAATCAACCACCAGAAACGGAGTGAGTAGCCTACAGAGACAATCTAACATTTAGCTGCAGACTGTGTGTGTGTGTGTGTGTGTGTGTGTGTGTGTGTGTGTGTGTGTGCAGATAGAGAGAGAGAAAAAAAACATTGTAGTGTTGTCTTTTTCATCAACGATATTGCATTATGTCACCCCAGTTTAATGATAGCAGTGTTGTCTCGTGAGGGAGATATATTAGTTATAGCTATATATACACAGTTATAGACAGGTACAGTGGGGGAAATAAGTATTTGACCCCTTGCTGATTTTGCAGGTTTGCCCACTTACAAAGAATGCAACGATCTATAATTTTAATCATATGTACATTCTAACAGTGAAAGACAGAATCCCAAAGAAAATCACATCATATGAATTTATTAAAATTGATAACCATCTGATGAGGAAAAACAAGTATTTGACCCCCTGGACAAACAGCATGTTAACATTTTGTAGAAAAGCCATTATTGGCCAGCACAGATGTCAAACGGTTTTTATAATTGGTGACAAGGTTTGTGCACATTTCGGCAGGGATGTTGGCCCACTCCTCCCTGCAGACAGCCTCCAAATCATTCAGGTTCCGAGGTTGTCGCCTGGCAACTCGAATTTTAAGCTCCCTCCAAAGATTTTCAATTGGATTCAGGTCTGGAGACTGGCTAGGCCACTCCAGAACCTTGATGTGCTTCTTCTTCAGCCACTCTTTTGTTGCTTTGGCGGTGTGCTTAGGGTCGTTGTGCTGAAACACCCATCCTCGACCCATCTTCAGCTCTCTCACTGAGGGAAGGAGATGTTGGTCCAGAATTCCACGATACATGGCCCCGTCCATCCTCCCCTCAATACGATGGAGTTGTCCCGTCCCCTTGGCTGAAAAGCACCCCCAAAGCATGATGTTGCCACCACCATGCTTGACGGTGGGGATGGTGTTCTTTGGGTTGTACTCTGTGTTCTTTGCCTTCCAAACACGACGAGTTGAGGCCAAAAAGTTCTATTTTGGTCTCATCTGACCACATCACCTTCTTCCAGGCCTCTTCTGAGTCGTCCAGGTGGTGAATGGCGAACTTCATGCGGGCCTGTACATGTTTCTTCTTGAGCAGGGGGACCTTGCATGCGCTGCAGGATTTCAATCCATGACGGCGTAGTGTGTTACCAACCGTTTCTTTTGTAACTGTGGTCCCAGCTGCCTTCAGTTGATTCATCAGTTCCCCCCTTGTGGTTTTGGGATGATTACTGCACCGACAGTTGATCTTTTCTCTCCAAGTTGCTTTCCGATTCTCTTGTAGCCCATCCCAGCCTTGTGCAGATCTACAATCTTGTCCCTGATGTCCGTAGAAAGCTCTTTGGTCTTGCCCATGGTGGTGATGTTGGATGCTGGTTGTTTGGGTGTTGACAGGTGTCTTTTATACAGGTAACGAGGTGAGGCAGGTGTATTTTATGTAGATAATTGGTTGGAATTGGGGCTGTGTCTTAAAGAAAGACTAACTGGCTTGTAGGAGCCAGAATACTTGCTGTTTGGTAGGGGGGTCATATACAGGTAAAAGCCAGTAAATTAGAATATTTTGAAAAACTTGATTTATTTCAGTAATTGCATTCAAAAGGTGTAACTTGTACATTATATTTATTCATTGCACACAGACTGATGCATTCAAATGTTTATTTCATTTAATTTTGATGATTTGAAGTGGCAACAAATGAAAATCCAAAATTCCGTGTGTCACAAAATTAGAATATTGTGTAAGGGTTACATTTTGAAGACACCTGGTGCCACAAAGTAATCAGCTGATTAACTCAAAACACCTGCAAAGGGCTTTAAATGGTCTCTCAGTCCAGTTCTGAAGCCTACACAAACATGGGGAAGACTTCAGATTTGACAGCTGTCCAAAAGGCGACCATCGACACATTGCACAAGGAGGGAAAGACACAAAAGGTTATTGCTGAAGAGGCTGGCTGTTCTCAGAGCTCTGTGTCCAAACACATTAATAGAGAGGCAAAGGGAAGGAAAAACTGTGGTCAGAAAAAGTGTACAAGCGATAGGGATCACCGCGCCCTAGTCAAGATTGTGAAAAAGGGTGTGGACAGCTGCTGGAGTCAGTGCTTCAAGATCCACCACCAAGAGACGCTTGAAAGACATGGGTTTCAACTGCCGCATACCTCGTGTCAAGCCACTGTTGACCAAGAAACAGCGCGAAAGCGTCTCACCTGGGCTAAGGAAAAAGAGCTGGACTGCTGCTGAGTGGTCCAAAGTCATGTTTTCTGACGAAAGCAAATTTTGCATTTCCTTTGGAAATCGAGGTCCCAGAGTCTGGAGGAAGACAGGAGAGGCACAGGATCCATGTTGCCTGAAGTTTAGTGTAAAGTTTCCACCATCAGTGATGGTTTGGGGTGCCATGTCATCTGCTGGTGTCGGTCCACTCTGTTTCCTGAGATCCAGGGTCAACGCAGCCGTCTACCAGCAAGTTTTAGAGCACTTCATGCTTCCTGCTGCTGACCTGCTCTATGGAGATGGAGATTTCAGGTTCCAACAGGACTTGGCGCCTGCACACAGCGCAAAATCTACCCGTGCCTGGTTTACGGACCATGGTATTTCTGTTCTAAATTGGCCAGCCAACTCCCTGACCTTAGCCCCATAGAAAATCTGTGGGGTATTGTGAAAAGGAAGATGCAGAATGCCAGACCCAAAAACGCAGAAGAGTTGAAGGCCACTATCAGAGCAACCTGGGCTCTCATAACACCTGAGCAGTGCCAGAAACTCATCGACTCCATGCCACGCCGCATTAATGCAGTAATTGAGGCAAAAGGAGCTCCAACCAAGTATTGAGTATTGTACATGCTCATATTTTTCATTTTCTTACTTTTCAGTTGGCCAACATTTCTAAAAACTCCCTTTTTGTATTAGCCTTAAGTAATATTCTAATTTTGTGACACACGGAATTTTGGATTTTCATTTGTTGCCACTTCAAATCATCAAAATTAAATGAAATAAACATTTGAATGCATCAGTCTGTGTGCAATGAATAAATATAATGTACAAGTTACACCTTTTGAATGCAATTACTGAAATAAATCAAGTTTTTCAAAATATTCTAATTTACTGGCTTTTACCTGTACTTGTTTTTCCTCATCAGATGGTTATCAATTTTTATAAATTCATATGATGTGATTTTCTGGAATTTTCTTTGGGATTCTGTCTTTCACTGTTAGAATGTACATATGATTAAAATTATAGATCGTTGCATTCTTTGTAAGTGGGCAAACCTGCAAAATCAGCAAGGGGTCAAATACTTATTTCCCCCACTGTACCTTGGTAATAGGTGTATGATTTTTTTAAACGATGGTATTAACGTAATACATTATAAGTGGTGAAAGTTAGGGGCAAACTTGCACAACAGTTGCGATGCTCCTGTATCCACTCGTGCTCCAGGAAAGTGAAGAAAACTTAATTTGGTATCAATCATGTAACTTTGGATGTTAGAAGCAGGAAAAAGTGTACTGGAATCGTCACCCAGTGCTTTGTTCAACATGATGGGAAATGTTGTTAATGGCGGGGAATTTTATCAGGTCAGGCACTATCTTAAATAGATCACAGTACCCTATTGCCCTACTAGAACACTGCCTTCCAAAAATTACTTGTGGTTCCTATCCATGAGTCTCCATAAGTACAATGGGAGCCAGCGCCTTCAACTACCAGGCTTCTCTACTGTGGAACCAGTTTTGGTTTGGGAGGCAGAAACCGCCTCCACATTTTACATCAAGCTAAAAACCCTCCTCTTTGATAAAGCTTATAGTAAGAATTAGCTCAGTTTGGTCTTGGATCAGCGCTTAGATATGCTGCTTTAGGTTTAGACTGGGGGAGGACTTTTATGAGGGGCCGTCAGGGACTTTATTCAGAATTACCTCTCACTAACACATGTGAAATGCTCTTACATACACTACTGAAACACTCTCACATAAAAAACTAGAGGATTATTTGCTCACACACACTACTGAAATGCTCTCATACATACAAGTGAAACGCTCTCACACACACTACTGAAATGCTCTCATACACACTACTGAAACGCTCTCATACACACTACTGAAACGTTCTCACACACACTACTGAAACGCTCTCATACACACTACTGAAACACTCTCACACACACTACTGAAACGCTCTCACACACACTACTGAAACGCTCTCATACACACTACTGAAACGCTCTCACACACTACTGAAACGCTCTCACACACACTACTGAAACGCTCTCATACACACTACTGAAACGCTCTGATACACACTACTGAAACGCTCTCATACACACTACTGAAACACTCTCACACACACTACTGAAACGCTCTCACACACACTACTGAAACGCTCTCATACACACTACTGAAACGCTCTCACACACTACTGAAACGCTCTCACACACACTACTGAAACGCTCTCATACACACTACTGAAACGCTCTGATACACACTACTGAAACGCTCTCATACACACTACTGAAACGCTCTCACACACACTACTGAAACGCTCTCACACATACATGTGAAATGCTTTCATATATACATTAAGATGATAAGTAGTATGCGTTCGCAAAAGCTGCATGCTGCCTGTTACGTTACTCCAGCCTTTGAGTTTTCTTTTTTTTTTTAAACTTTTATTCTCTTTTTGTTCATTCTTATTTTTTCACTCAACTCTGAAGTCCTGCCCTCTCTAACAATGTTGTTTGAGAGAGTTTTTGTGTTTTATTTCATGTTTTAATGCTGCTTCCACCAGGACACTAGGGTGGCCATTATATAAAAGACACTTTTCATACACAGGGACACGCAAACAGATATCTGTTTGATATTAAATTTGAATATGTAAAAATTCTGGGCATAATAATAAAATTAAAATAATAATTAACGAATATATACTGTATATAACAATGTGCAATAATTATTGTGCAATACCATTCCATATTTACTGTGCAATCTATTGCCCATGTGCAACTGCTGCTGCTACAATTTGTGTTATCTGTTGTTTGTGGATTGTTACTGTTTGTCCCTTGTACATAGTGTTTTCATTATTTTCCTAACTTACTGTTTTTATACTGTTTTTTTCCTCTATCCACTTTGCTGCTGTAACATTGGAATTTTCCCATTGTGGGACAAATAAAGGAATATAATATCTTATTTTTTCACCAGATTACATAAAGGTGCATACACATACCACATAGCTAATGATAAATGTACAAGATACAGCTCATAACAACATGCCCTTCCAATTCAGATTACATAGGTCTAATAAACATCATACAAAAACTTTTCTTAATGTTTGTATCTGGATAGATAAAGGGTAAAAAAATACAGCAACTTCCGTTTCAGATGTATAGGATGTGTCCTTTTCAGAATTTCAGTCCAACAACTGACATTAATGTTATGTTCTCTGTCGCTGAGAGCTTGATTGACATCCTGGTGGTGCAACTGGTGAGTATGTGTTGTGGCAATTGTTCATAGGTCATGATGGAAATGTAACCAGTGAAATTACTTATTTTGACCCAGCTTTTTTGACACACATTTTTAGCCAATAAGTACTTAACTAATAAAGTAATGTGTCAAAAGGCAGACCTTTTGTTATTTTCTCAAAAGTAGGAAAAATGAGTGTCACGATTAAGGCAGCGCTGCAGCCGGGCTGTCCAGCCTGGAGGAATGGCCACCCTACGGGACATATATATATATATATATATATATATATATATATATATATATATATATATATATATATATACACACACTACCGTTCAAAAATTTGGGGTTACATTGAAATGTCTTTATTTTTGAAGGAAAAGCACTGTACTTTTCAATAAAGATAACTTTAAACTAGTCTTAACTTTGAAGAAATACACTCTATACATTGCTAATGTGGTAAATGACTATTCTAGCTGCAAATGTCTGGTTTTAGGTACAATATGTACATAGGTGTATAGAGGCCCATTTCCAGCAACTATCACTCCAGTGTTCTAATGGTACAATGTGTTTGCTCATTGGCTCAGAAGGCTAATTGATGATTAGAAAACCCTTGTGCAATCATGTTCACACATCTGAAAACAGTTTAGATCGTTACAGAAGCTACAAAACTGACCTTCCTTTGAGCAGATTGAGTTTCTGGAGCATCACATTTGTGGGGTCAATTAAACGCTCAAAATGGCCAGAAAAAGAGAACTTTCATCTGAAACTCGACAGTCTATTCTTGTCCTTAGAAATGAAGGCTATTCCTTGCGAGACATTGCTAAGAAATTGAAGATTCCCTACAACGGTGTGTACTACTCCCTTCAGAGGACAGCACAAACAGGCTCTAACCAGAGTAGAAAAAGAAGTGGGAGGCCGCGTTGCACAACTGAGCAAGAAGATAAGTACATTAGAGTCTCTAGTTTGAGAAACAGACGCCTCACAGGTCCCCAACTGGCATCTTCATTAAATAGTACCCGCAAAACACCAGTGTCAACATGTACAGTGAAGAGGCGGCTGCGGGATTCTGGGCTTCAGGGCAGAGTGGCAAAGAAAAGCCATATCTGAGACTGGCCAATAAAAGAAAAAGATTAAGATGGGCAAAAGAACACAGACATTGGACAGAGGAAGACTGGAAAAAAGTGTTGTGGACGGATGAATCCAAGTTTGAGGTGTTTGGATCCCAAAGAAGAACGTTTGTGAGATGCAGAACAAATGAAAAGATGCTGGAAGAATGCCTGACGCCATCTGTTAAGCATGGTGGAGGTAATATGATGGTCTGGGGTTGCTTTGGTGCTGGTAAGGTGGGAGATTTGTACAGGGTAAAAGGGATTCTGAATAAGGAAGGCTATCACTCCATTTTGCAACGCCATGCCATACCCAGTGGACAGCGCTTGATTGGAGCCAATTTCATCCTACAACAGGACAATGACCCTAAACACACCTCCAAATTGTGCAAGAACTATTTAGAGCAGAAGCAGGCAGCTGGTATTCTATCGGTAATGGAGTGGCCAGCGCAGTCACCAGATCTGAACCCCATTGAGCTGTTGTGGGAGCAGCTTGACCGTATGGTACCAAGAAGTGCCCATCCAACCAATCCAACTTGTGGGAGCTGCTTCTGGAAGCGTGGGGTGCAATTTCTCCAGATTACCTCAACAAATTAACAGCTAGAATGCCAAAGGTCTGCAATGCTGTAATTGCTGCAAATGGAGGATTCTTTGACGAAAGCAAAGTTTGATGTAAAAAAAATCTTATTTTAAATACAAATCATTATTTCTAACCTTGTCAATGTCTTGACTCTATTTTCTATTCATTTCACAACGTATGGTGGTGAATAAGTGTGACTTTTCAGGAAAACACTAAATTGTTTGGGTGACCCCAAACTTTTGAACGGTAGTGTGTATGTATATATATATATATATATATATATATATATATATATATATATATATATATATATATATATATATATATATATATATATATATATATATATATATGTGTGTATATATATATATATATATATACGTGTGTGTATATATATATATATATATATATATGTGTATGTGTATATATATATATGTGTGTATATATATATATATAATGTGTATGTGTATATATATATATGTGTGTATATATATATATATATGTGTGTATATATATATATATGTGTGTATATATATATATATATGTGTGTATATATATATATATATATGTATATATATATATATACATATATATATACATACACATTATATATATATATATATATATATACATACACATTATATATATACATACACATTATATATATATACATACATATATATATATATATATATACACAGTATATATATATAATGTATATATAATATATAATATTTCACTATAATGTGTGAGAGGTGTTTCACTATAGTGTGTGAGAGGTGTTTCACTATAGTGTGTGAGAGGTGTTTCACTTGGTTATATGAGAGCTTTCCACTATAATGTGTGAAAGGATTTCACTATAGTGTGTGAGAGGTGTTTCAGTAAAACCGGAAGGCATTTCACTGAAAACGGAAGGTGTTTCAGTGAAAAAGGAAGGGCTTCCGTTCTACAAAAATGCGCGATTCACTTGTTTATCGGCAGTCACGTTGTTCGCAATATTAATGTCTACCCAACAGCATGCAAGCAGCCTAACTGAGGCAGCAGCGTTACTTCACACTGTACTTGCGTCAGCGGAGACCATCAGAACCTTGTCAAATGCAACAACAGTCGGGCAGCAACCGACCGTGGCAACTTCAAGCCTCGACACACTGGACAGTCACATAGCGTCGCTTTTCCCCTCCGGACAGCACAGCAGCGTGACACTGCCAGCTGCAGATCCAGTACGGAGAGAGTGCGCACCGCGTTATCAAGCGCAACGCTTCAGCTCTTGGACATCAACCATGAGGAGGAAAAGGTAATTATAAATATCTTCTAAATTATTGTTTAATCCAACGTAACGCAACAAGGCATGGTAGTGAACTAAACAGTTTGCTGTTTGTGCCTCCACTACAACCATGCGGGGGATTGAGCTCTTACTACCACCCTAATACTGGGTTTCCGCGGACCCTAAGAGTCTCAGATCTAATGCAAACTTGGAGTAGCCTACGTCTTGCAGGGGGCCCAGATAGGTAGGCTACACTGTTGAATTAGGTGCATGTAGGTGCTAGCTAACTGGAGTATTGTTGGAGTACTGTTTGTAGCGTGGTTGCTATGGTAACATACGGCAATGTGAGTCACGTGGTGTAATGATAGATAGATAGATAGATAGATAGATAGATAGATAGATAGATAGATAGATAGATAGATAGATAGATAGATAGATAGATCCAATAAAATGGGTAAGTATAGTGTTCCAGCAGCAAAATCAGTCATACAGCACCGAATATAAATATAATGAAATACTAGGATACAATATACATAGATACAGTATAAATTAAATAATAATAATAATAATAATACTAATAATAGGAATAAAATACAAGAACACATATTTGAATATACAGTATACAAGTTGGGAATACAAAAATGTGCAACTGCTTAAATATTATGAGAAATATGTAGATAAACTGTAGTGCAGGTTGCACTTAGTGCAGTATTGTGGTGTCTCATTACATTTATATCACTCAGAAACACCAGTCCTATTTCACTGTGGCTGCTGAACCTTGAAATACCTGACCTTGCGATTGACACCTCAGTTGACAAATTAGGACCTTCCATGCCCTGTCCACAGCATACAATAGCTATTGAAGAAGAAGGGCAGATATCTGGTTTTTCATGGTAGATTTGTGGCTCAGAGAGAAATTGCGTAAAGAAGAGTGTTCAGGGCTTGAGGTGATAAAATAGGTTAAACTGAATATATACATAAATATTTGTTTTCTAGTTATCTGAAAGTACAACCCTTGAGGACCTTGAGAAGTCAAATGCTCCTTTGCTTGACTACTTGGCCAATGCAGGGTGTCTGAGGCCTATGCTGTCGATAAGAGACAAGGATCTGCTGGTACAAGACATTGTCATGTTTCAGGTCATCCACAGGGTTCAAGGGCCATTTCAAAGGTATTCAGTGTTAGTTGTTGTACAGTCAGATCAATATCAAAAGGAGTAATAATTTTAACCATTGACCAACAAAGTGTAAGACTAGTATCATAAAATCTATTATGTTTGTATAAAACCAAGGGACAATTTGACAGTGTACAATTGAATTATGGATTGTACAATTATTCCATGTTGTTTGTACAGATTCTGTGAAGGACTGAAAACTCTTGGGGTTCTGGACCAAATACGACGACGTCCAGACAGCTTCCGACCCCTGTTCTGCTACGAGCCGAACACACTGACTGCTAACCAGGTGGATGATCTTTTCAGCATTCATCTCTCTCCAGAAGGGAGCAACAAGAGAGCTGCTGAGGAGATGGTTGTTACTTTCTGGAGGAACTATCTCCAAGATGCAGAAGGTAATTAATAGTTTAATGGCAAAATAAACTGATGAATCTGTTTTTAGTATTCTCTTGGTATTCGTAACCATTATCACAAAGCAACCTGCGAATGTTGAAAGATGAAAGACCTGTTATAAATCCATTGCTACAAGAGGCATTCAGAATTTAGATGTTTTGGTTTTGAGAAGTGAAATACTCTTACTGGACAATTTATTCAGTATCAGGTGATCTTAATTGCTTTAGAGATGATTCTCATACACATTAATTGGACCAACTACCACTGATATTTTTGTTTTTACAGAAGAAGAAGGGCCATCCAAACTAGAGACGATATTGGCCTTCACAACTGGAGCATCTGTGGTACCACCTATCGGCTTTTCCCCAACTCCTTCTGTCCATTTCATTCACAAAGGAGATGATGTCTACGTCAATGTTCCTCTTGCCAACACATGTGTTAACTGCATCAAGTTGCAACTACATGTGTCTTACCAACTATTCAAGGAGAAGTTTGACTTTGCATTAGGAAACACATATGGGTTTGGCAGGGCGTGAACATGTCATGCTCTAAAACCTTTTCTGTCTTTTTCTCACTTTTTGTCTCTACCTTTCTGCTGGTCTCAGTCTGTTTTCTGAAAAACAGTTATTGTTACAGTTATTGTTACAGTTATTTTCATTTTTGAAGGCCCTATGCAATATAACTTATGTATTTTATATTGTTTCACCACAATTCAGTTGACTCAGTCACCCTATGTTTTCAATTTTTTTTCATGTTTTCATATTCTTACCAAATTTCGACAGTTGAAATTCAAACAATTAAGCTGAACATATGCTCTGTATCCGTTTCTGTGACTCACTTTCTGTCTATTTGTCTTATTCTCTCTATTGCTCCCTCTGCATGTTTAAGTCTCTGTCTCTCTTTGTCTTTGAATATAATTGTTCCTTTGAACAAATATTTATCATGTTAATTTATTTTTCATAAAATGTTTTGCAATGTTTTAACAACTTTAATTTACAAAATACACTGCACATGTGAAGAAAACAAACCTTAAAAGAGAATTCGGTCTATTCCAGCACGTAGCTCTGTTGTCTGTAAATGTGAAGGTCTGTCAGTAGAGAGAAACTAACCAATCGGTGCTGTCTACACCGTGTTATCCTCCTATTAGAGTTAGCACCAACAGGCTTAAAAGTTATAAACTTGTTTTTAGCATGTTAACATGTTCAAAATGTCATTAACAGTGCCGACCCATGTGCATTGAATCTGACAGCTGGAGATGTGAAAGAAATGCATGAAAGTTTTGTTAATTCAGCTGTGTTTAGTTCCTTTGTTGAGAGGCAGTTGGAGAGCTTAGGGACCGTCTACAAACTACAACACAGAAAAGAGATACAAACATTTTAAAAATAAGCATATGCTTATTTTTCTAAAAGTAAGTGCTGTAGTACAACTAGCAGGAGACAAGTTATAATTGAGGTAATTTTGGAGACACTACCTTATTTAATCATTAAATTGATAGTCTACATATTTTTATTTTATCTCTTTTCTGTGTTGTAGTTTGTAGACATTCCCTAAGCTCTCTAACTGGAACTAAACACAGTTGAATTAACGCAACTTTTCACTTTACAGCATTCAGATGCTAAAAACAGGTTTATAACTTGCCCTGTTAAAGCATGTTGGGTGCTAACTCTAGCAGGAGGATAACACGGTGTAGACAGCACCGATTGGTTAGTTTCTCTCTACTGACAGACCTTCACATTTACAAACAACAGAGCTAAGTGTTGGAATAGACCGGAATTCTCCTTTAAGGTTTGTTTTCTTTACATGTGCAGTGTATTCTGTGAATTAAAGTTGTTAAAACATTGCTGTTGATAGCTGGATGGATTCCTGCATTATTAATGACACCTGCGTGCCACAACTGGAGAAGTGTTTGCCCCCCTTGTGTGGAGAGGCCATGGTTGTTCCATTGATTATTGAATTATGTTACTGCACTTTCAATTCTTGGTAAATAAACATAATGCAGACAAAATAAATGTAGTTCATTCAATGAATCCAGTACACCCTGTTCCTCAGTGAAGTTAAAGATGTTTATAAAGTGTCTAGATACAACTCTATTGAGTTCTGCCCATAGTCTCTCAATCCTTTGGTTGTGGACTGATACACCTGTAATAAGCCTGTTCAAGCCTCTTTCCCACATAAAACGGGCAATATTTATATTTTCCATACCATGCTCACATCTGACCCTTAAGGGCAAGCCAAAGTTCTGTTCTGTATGCTTGGACTTGAAAAATGAAGAATATCAGATGAATGTGCATTGTGGTTGAAGCAAGGGTCAAAGTACTTCAAACTGAGCAAAACCACATGCACTTCCCTGTGCCCTGTACAGCTTTTTTATAGTTTATGCAAAATGTGCGTGTAAGAGAGCATTTCTCTTGTTTAGAGTGTTTCACTTGTATGTGTGAGAGCGTTTCAGTAGTGTGTATGAGAGTGTTTCAGTAGTGTGTGTGAGAGCGTTTCAGTAGTGTGTGTGAGAGTGTTTCAGTAGTGTGTATGAGAGCGTTTCAGTAGTGTGTGTGAGAGTGTTTCAGTAGTGTGTGTGAGAGCCTTTCACTTGTATGTATGAGAGCGTTTCAGTAGTGTGTGTGAGAGTGTTTCAGTAGTGTGTGTGAGAGCGTTTCAGTAGTGTGTGTGAGAGCGTTTCAGTAGTGTGTGTGAGAGCGTTTCAGTAGTGTGTGTGTGAGAGCGTTTCAGTAGTGTGTGTGAGAGTGTTTCAGTAGTGTGTGTGAGAGCGTTTCAGTAGTGTGTGTGAGAGCGTTTCAGTAGTGTGTATGAGAGCGTTTCAGTAGTGTGTGTGAGAGCGTTTCAGTAGTGTGTGTGAGAGCGTTTCAGTAGTGTGTATGAGAGCGTTTCAGTAGTGTGTGTGAGAGCGTTTCACTTGTATGTATGAGAGCATTTCAGTAGTGTGTGTGAGCGAATAATCCTCTAGTTTTTTATGTGAGAGTGTTTCAGTAGTGTATGTAAGAGCATTTCACATGTGTTTGTGAGAGGTAATTCTGAATAAAGTCCCTGACGGCCCTCATAGACTTTCCTCCTCTCTCACTCCATCTGTATGAATTCATGTCCAATTAATGCTTGTTACTAACTTAGCTTCTTTCCTAGAGTCCTTGTGCCTTTTCCCCCTGATTTCCTTGGATTGTGGTTGTACCTGAATTGTGGTTGCAGCTGCTGCTGTGGTCCTGCTCAATGCCCTGCAACTAGTCATAGTTCTTTTATCTTTATTGTTACTGTAATTGCCAATGTTTATTGTTATTCCATTATATCCACTGATATAAACATTATGAGTCATATTTCTGTATATCTGTAGCTCTCTCTCTCTCTCTCTCTCTCTCTCTCTCTCTCTCTCTCTCTCTCTCTCTCTCTCTCTAAATCCAGTGATAAATGATTTCTGAACAAACCCCTTTGTGAAAACCTTCAGAATATAACAGTAATATAGAAATAAAACTTGATATAAATCCTACTAGAAAGTAGAGATTTCTGGTTTAGAGTATGAGAAAAAATTCATTTTGAGAAATAGACCTTTAAATATATGTTTTGTAAAATTTAATAATTTTTATTTGAAAGCACTATTTACAGACACTGAAGCTGTGTTTGAAACCGTTCGTTCCCTCACTCACTCACACACTCACTCACTCACATAGTGTGTATTACATAGTGAACTATATGGGGAACGACCAAACGAGATTTTGGACACTCACTGAAAACACATCGTTGGGTGACTTGCGTCAGAAGATGGGCTCATTGTTTGTGTGCTGGAGGCGGGCGCGCCCAGCATCATGTAAGCAAACCGAAACTAAAATACTTCTAATATGTTCTTGAAATGAACAGAGCACCCAGGAGGAAAGTAAAAGGCTGTATATATGTCCAGTGAAGCTCCATTTATCCTTTTCAGTTTTTTGACAAGACCGTTGTGGTATACAGAAGTAAAATGTAGCACATGTATACTCAAATTAGCAGTGCATTGTAGGTATTATAATACACTCACCTAAAGGATTATTAGCAACACCTGTTCAATTTCTCATTAATGCAATTATCTAATCAACCAATCACATGGCCGTTGCTTCAATGCATTTAGGGGTGTGGTCCTGGTCAAGACAATCTCCTGAACTCCAAACTGAATGTCAGAATGAGAAAGAAAGGTGATTTAAGCAATTTTGAGCGTGGCATGGTTGTTGGTGCCAGTCTGGGCCGGTCAGAGTATTTCACAATCTGCTCAGTTACTGGGATTTTCACACACAACCATTTCTAGGGTTTACAAAGAATGGTGTGAAAAGGGAAAAACATCCAGTATGCGGCAGTCCTGTGGGCGAAAATGCCTTGTTGATGCTAGAGGTCAGAGGAGAATGGGCCGACTGATTCAAGCTGATAGAAGAGCAACTTTGACTGAAATAACCACTCGTTACAACCGAGGTATGCAGCAAAGCATTTGTGAAGCCACAACACGCACAACCTTGAGGCGGATGGGCTACAACAGCAGAAGACCCCACCGGGTACCACTCATCTCCACTACAAATAGGAAAAAGAGGCTACAATTTGCAAGAGCCCACCAAAATTGGACAGTTGAAGACTGGAAAAATGTTGCCTGGTCTGATGAGTCTCAATTTCTGTTGAAACCTTCAGATGGTAGAGTCAGAATTTGGCGTAAACAGAATGAGAACATGGATCCATCATGCCTTGTTACCACTGTGCAGGCTGGTGGTGGTGGTGTAATGGTGTGATTATGTTTTCTTGGCACACTTTAGGCCCCTTAGTGCCAACTGGGCATTGTTTAAATGCCACAGCCTACCTGAGCATTGTTTCTGACCATGTCCATCCCTTTATGGCCACCGTGTACCCATCCTCTGATGGCTACTTCCAGCAGGATAATGCACCATGTCACAAAGCTCGAATCATTTCAAATTGGTTTCTTGAACATGACAATAAGTTCACTGTACTAAAATGGCCCCCACAGTCACCAGATCTCAACCCAATAGAGCATCTTTGGGATGTGGTGGAATGGGAGCTTTGTGCCCTGGATGTGCATCCCACAAATCTCCATCAACTGCAAGATGCTATCCTATCAACATGGGCCAACATTTCTAAAGAATGCTTTCAGCACCTTGTTGAATCAATGCCACGTAGAATTAAGGCAGTTCTGAAGGCGACAGGGGGTCAAACACAGGATTAGTATGGTGTTCCTAATAATCCTATAGGTGAGTGTATATCTATGGCGAATGAAATTAACCGCACAGAATTTGAACACGACTACAAAATGGCGACCACGCTATATAGTTCACTGTTTTTGTGTATAGGGAATGGTTTGTAAAACAACTAATATGTAGACAATGTGGAAGAATAAACACCTTGATGTTTATTTTGGTTGTATTCTTTCCCCCAGTCTGCAAGAGGAATTGTTAAATAAGCAAAACAGCCCATAATCTAAAAATTTACAGGGTATATGGCCAAAGAGAGTGGTAAATGTTTAATTAGTGTAGTTTAATGCATGTGTTTCTTCCCACCCTTTATCAAAGACCAGCCTTTATTTTTTTGTGTCAGCTATAACTGAGACATTGTTGTTATTTCAATAGGATTTAGTATTTGATAATGTACTGTAATGTGCTTTCTCCTGTTTGCCTTTGCTGTAAATTGCTCTGCATCACATCATAACCCTGAGGCCTAAAACATATTGTAACATTTTCTCTATCTAGTCTCTTTCTGTGATTATTCATCGTTCTCCAATTCTGTTACTGCCTCTGAGGGCTGTTTAAAATTAAATGTAAGGCTCAAATGCGCCTTAGTGAAATAAAACATTCTTATATGCCATATGGCGCAAGAGCAGTAGATATTCATGAAATTAAAGAACAGCAGTTACAGTGAGGGATCACTAAAATTAGTCATTTCACAAGCAACATCAATATTTAATAATTTCTCTCTTTCATTGCTGTATGTTTTTGTCTTTTTTCATCTTAGATATTTCTCTTTCAACTTTTGTCTATTGGTGCTTTTTTGTATTTCTTTCTATTCCTCTAGTCTGTCTATTTTAGAGCAATATACTGTATGTCACCTGTGACTCTAAAGCTGTAAATTCCCACAATCTCTCTCTTTCTACACTATAGACTCTTTCTCTTCCTCTTCACCACCAATCTCCCCCTCTTTGTCTCTCTTTTGATAGATCCTAGAAATGATCTTTATCAGAGGAGACAGAATTGAAACTTCACAGTTAGTCTTTCTTTAATCTCCTCCACCCACTGCCATCTCTGAGATTACGTGTGTGTGTGTGTGTGTGTGTGTGTGTGTGTGCGCGCACGCGTGAGTGTGTGTCTTCCAGGACATCTTCCACAGCAGCGGCACCCTTTGCAGACTCAGGCTGAAGATATACTGGAGAACAACAGACAGCTGACTGGCGCAGGGCTTCAGGACCCTGGGGCTGAAGCCGTCCGGGCCAGCAGCCTTGCGCTGGTGAAGCCTCTCCAGCTGTCTCCTCACCTGGCCAGGTGTGATTGAAAAACAGGGGGGGCTGGTTGGAGTGTCTGTGGGGAGATGAAATGTGCTGTAGTGGTGGGGGAATTGGGCAGATCACAGGGGAGTGAGGGAGGAGGTGTGGGAGCAAAAGAGGGAGGGGAGGAGGCAGTGACACTGTACGCATCATTGGCATTTGCATACAGGAGGCCCACAGTTTATTGTCTCTTGGGGGGCAGTTAATATATTGTTGAAAGTCCGGGAGGGATTTATCCAGTGAAACATGATTAAAGTCCCCAGTGATAACCATGAATGTGTTGGGCTGCTGCACCTAGAGTTCTGAGACAGTGGTGTGAATGACGTCAGCAGCTGCCTCCGCATCAGCAGATAGTGGAATGTAAACAGCGATCACTATGGCGGACGTATCCTCCCTTGGCAGATAGCACGGAAACGCATTCACATGTCCAGGGTTGCACCACTATTCACTCATATATGGTGCAACTACCCCCTCCCCCCATGTTCCGGCGCGACGACCAAAGTAAGAATAGAACTAAGAGAAAAGTTCAGAAGTTGACAGAAGCCATGTTAACACAGACGTTCTAATTGACAATTAAAAAAGGAAATGCACTTAGAGACCAAAAAGTTACAAAAAACACAGAAAATACACATAGTTATCAGGAGCTGCTGCAACAACGCCATCTTGCTGTGTCGTGTTATGTCCGTCTCTCTGTCAATGTCTTTTGTTTGTTTGTGTGTGTTTGTGTATGTCTGTATGTGTCTTATTGGTAAGCTGCAGACAAACCCACTGTTGTGTTTTTATTTGGTCTCTCCCCTCCCCGTCTTCCCTCTCTGTTTTTGGCCCTGGGACGCGTTCTTATGTCTCAGTGTATTGTTTATTAATTGAATAATAAAAATATTTGATCACAAAAAAATTAAAATAAAGAAAGTGGTTCACAAACTTGATTTGGACATCACTAGTGACTATGGTCATATTTATTGGTAAAATTGTTTTTTGGTGTTAAACTCTCACTGTGTTTTAACTTCATCAAAGTTGTTTGGAACATCTTGTTCGCCTAAAAATCGTTCAGCTTCCTGCCAAAAAAAAGCTAGCTAGCTACCGCTGGTAACTTATGGGAAAGGTTTTGGGGTTGTGAGAACTCTCAGACTTAAAATAAATATCCAGAGCAAATAAACATAGTGAACCAATATCATTATGCTATATTTAGCTGCTTGGCCTATTCAACAGTCTTAAATTGTCTGGTTGAAAATTGTGATAATAACCCAAGGAGATGTAAGAAGGTTTCATGACGATGTCTGAGTGAAAGCATTAGCTGTCAATCATCTTTTGCATTGAACAAGCTCTTTTAAACTTGTCATCAGATAAGCAAAGCCTAGTCTGTTGTGAGAAAAAAACATTGCTGCTTGCCAATGAAATGTGCAAACACAATGGCTCTCATTTATCAACCTAACGTAGAAACCAGCGCAGATATGAGCGCAGAAAAACGACAGGCTTGACGTGTGATTCATGAGATGTTCCTATCACACCAATCAGAGCGTAAGAATGGTCGTACATTGATAAATGCAGCGGCTGCAAACAATTTAAATATCACGCCCCATTTATTCTCGGTTTTGAGGCCTCTTCCCTACTATTTACGACATAGCAAGACGTAATCTACGTGCTAAGAAACGGCACTTTTCAGAGGTGGAGATTGGAACCCTGATATCTCAGTTTAATTTGCAGTGAAGTGTGTACTTTTTTGCAGCCTGAAAACTGGTATTGAAGGCTGTGTAAAGAATGTGTAATGGAAAGAGATCACTGATGCGGTCAACAGTGTTGCCGTTGTAAATCGGACTCCAGCTGAAGTTTATTTAATTTATACATCCATGACATATGTATGTATGCTATAGTCCTAATAGTAATATACAGGGTTATATTTCCAATCTCGTAGGCCTACCTGTAAGTGTACATATATTTAAATAAACACAGTAGCAGAGTTTTTGCAGTGTCTTTTATTTTACACGTTTTCTTTTAGGCAACCTTAAGCTGTGAGGGAGAGCGCGTGTCCTCTGCCCCCTTGTGCTGGACCACCACCCAGACCTGGTCTCCTGACAGCAGAGCGGCTGGAAAAACAAGCCAAATATGTCAGTCAATGGCAGAAAGAAATTGTTCACTTTTGGCCAATAAAATAATTTTTTTAAAGGTTATCTTTTGGGCATTTTCAGCCTTTATTTTTGACAGGACAGCTGAAGACATGAAAGTGGAGAGAAGGAGTGACATGCAGCATAAGGCCACAAGTCAGAGTCAAACCCTGGCCCACTGCAGTGAGGAGTAAACCTCTATATGCCCGCTCTACCACTGAGCTGTCTGGGCACCCGATTAACAACACTTTAAAAGACAAACAAAAACATGAAGAATAAATAAAAATGTTATGCATCGTCATGCATATCATGTCTTGTTCGTGTAGCCCCCAGTTGGGGCTGTGCTGGACACTGCTCTCTGGGCATTGGGTCAGCTGGCTCCATCACTACATTTATGGCACCCTGTGCGATATTTTGCAGAACCCAGAGGCTAAAACAATGTTGCAGACTTTTTCTGGCATGTATAGTAGGGTCCCCCCCGCTGATGAAAGACAGAGCCATATGCCCTTAATCAATTGGGCGCAATTTTGGATTGAGCGCTCCACCGTGGCCGTGTGCGTATGTGTACACTGTTGCTCGGCTCATAGAGTTCTTCTAAAAGAGCCAGATCTGCCATTGCCGATAAGTGATCAACTGATGACTTCTCCTTGTCCTGTTAAACTAATTATATGCTGTGGCTTGGTTGATTGGTTGGTTGGTTGGTAGAGCAGGCGCACATATACTTACAGGTTTATGCCTTGACATAAATGTCCGGGGTTCAAGTCCGACCTTTGACAATTTCCTGCATGTCTTCCCCCCGCCTTTCTTACCTAGCTGTCCTCTCCGTTAAAGGTGGAAAACCCCCAAAAAATAATTGTATGCTGCACTGCAAGTCTACACTCAAAAACTTGTGTTCAGACCAGACATGAGCTTTTATTGCAGCCTACGCTCACGTTCAACTTGATAAATGCAGAGCTTTGCATAGGAATGGCCATACACCCGTCCTACGCCTGTTTTAGGTAATACGCTTTATAAACGAGGGCCAATATGTTTTTTAATGTTACAATGCACAGCCCAGCTGCTCTGAGTGCAGTTGTGAAGGGTCAGTTAATACCATGAATATCCCCGTATTTTAGTCTTAGCATTCAAGCTGCAGTGAAGTACACATCATTACAGAATCTCAGTAAAGTCAAAAAACAACTCTACTCCACAAACAGAGCTGCTTGAGAGGTGTAGTGA
The DNA here is from genome assembly GCA_013375575.1 of Percina caprodes. Classification (NCBI taxonomy): domain Eukaryota; kingdom Metazoa; phylum Chordata; class Actinopteri; order Perciformes; family Percidae; genus Percina; species Percina caprodes. Next base: position 5,920 of record JABXJD010001507.1, on the reverse strand, counting down.
GAACCGTTCTGCACGGTCAAGGCTCAAGTCTCTGTTCCCACCTACAATATGGTATGCAGTATATAACAGGCTAGACACTTTTCATGCTTGCTTTACAGTTTTCTTCAATTGCTAAAGGCATCGGAAAAACTGAAACTTTTTCAAAACTCTTCATACAGTCTCTATGACAACATGCATCTTGACCAAACAGATGCTCTTACCTCCAAAACTCATTCTAACTACCAAAACATACATATACATAAACATACATGTATCACAATAAGCTTGTTGGACTAAAACACGGGCAACAATTTTCACTCAGAAAGCATGAAAAATGATTCACAGTTTGGTCTATAAACACTTTTGTTCCACTGACTGTATGAAGAGTTTTGACAATGCAACTTATTAGTTTTGTCTAATGTGTGTTAGATTTGAAAAATGTGAGGTTGTGCTTGAACAAAGTTGTGCATTAATCATTGGTGGTTTGATTCCCCACAATGTCAGAGCATTTAACCATACGTGTTTACACTTGACTTGATTACACTACGATATGTGTGCGTGTGTGTGTGTGTGTGTGTGTGTGTGTGTAAACAATTAATCTCTCACTTTAAAGGGTGTTTAATACTTGGCCATTAATTAGGAATTGTTGATGAATTATCTGGTGATCAGTCCTCAAATTGTACAATACATTTTCAATCAGCCATGGTTAATGGACCTCCAGTATCATACACACCATGATTTATAATAGTGCTGTAAAGGTATGTGATTTAAATTAACGCTCAGTTCTTAATCACAATAGCACTATGTCTTCTTCAGTTGGGCAGTTAACACCAGCGCTAAAGCTGTCTCTCTCGTTCACTCTGTTCCTCACACACACACATACTGAATACTTTTTAACCCTAGTGGAGACAAAATATATCCCCCCCTTGTTATCAATGCTAATGATAGACCATACATTATCTTAAACTAAGTTAAGCGCTGTAACGTGAACACATAGTGCCATAGTGTCTATGACATAGAACAATATAATCCAAGCGGAAGTTGCTGGTTGTATTTAGCAGCTTCAGAGTTCCAGGACGCCGGCTACAAGCAGCAGTTGTTTAGCCAGCAATAGGTGACTGCAAGCCGGGACAGGCACCACCAGATGACAGCCTTTTCAGGGTCATGGTAGTGGAGTTTAGTCCGAAAAGTCAGAGTCAAGCGGCAATGACACTTTAGGCACCAAAACAACTTGGTGCTGTAATTCTGCACCAAGGCTGAATTTTGGGAAAGAGACTGATATAGTATTAGGGGACCACTAAGGTCTATATAAGACACTTCAGATACAGTATCAGGGGACCACTAAGCCCCATATAAAAGAGACTTCAGATACATTATCAGGGGACCACTAAGCCCTATATAAAAGAGACTTCAGATACAGTATTAGGGGACCACTAAGGTCTATATAAAAGAGACTTCAGATACAGTCTTAGGGGACCACTAAGGTCTATATAAAAGAGACCTCAGATACAGTTTTAGGGGACCACTAAGGTCTATATAAAAGAGGCTTCAGATACAATATTAGGGGACCACTAAGGTCTATATAAAAGAGACTTCAGATACAGTATTAGGGGACCACTAAGGCTTATTTAAAACCAAACCAAAGAGCACCATGTCATGGGACCTTTATGCATGGTATACCACGTACCTCCTTTTACTTTTATTTGCAGCTGAGATCGACTTTAAAAAGCAATGTTGCCCCTCTCACCACATCCATTTCAAAAATTGTTTCACTCGGCTGGGAGTACAAGGGTTTTGTATCGATTCTACTGGTTTTTGCTGCATGAAGGTTATTGATGATCCTACGTGTACTTTCTGTTCCTCCAAAGTGATTGAAAGTTATTTTCACATGTTTTGTGAGTTTACCCCAGTGGCTGAATATTGGAAGATGGTTGCCTTTAACCTCTCTTGGTTGTTTAAGATTAGATTACCATGTTTGCCTGTTACATTAATTTTGAATGATTTGCCAAGGCTGGGTTTGACACTGGATAAGAGAAGACCATTGCTGGCTACACCAAAGGCTGTAAAAAAAAAAACTAGTTGCCACACATTGGAAACCTCCACATTCACTATCTTTCCAAGCTTGGGTATTGACATGTTTGGAAATTGTTTATTTGGAGTTGTTGACGGCTAGAGTCCACAGAGCAAAAGAGTCTGCAAAAGAGGCTTGGCATTCACTGTTAACTATCCTATTCTTTATTCTGCTTCTTTCTTATTATTCCGTACGTTTTTTGGCTCTCTCTAACTTCTGCATACTTTCAGCTATTTAAACCGTTCAACTTTTACAATCTTCAGCTCTTTCAGCAGATGATGGGACTTCTTCTACTATTTTTCTACTATTTATACTTTTTCAAATATTAAGCTTTTAAAAAAATTTTTTTAACATTAAAGTCAATGAGAGCAAGCTTCAAATCCTTCAAATCTTCTTCTGCTCCCAAAATGTTCAGCGCCTTCATACTTTCACCTACAGACATGGTTCAACTTTAAAACGTTCACAAAATATTCAGCTATTCGGCTCTATCTTTTCACATTGATATATTTTACAGTTTTTGTGAAAAAGCAGTTTAAGTATAGTGAACATTTTAAGACTTTTCTGCATTTAAAATGAGTGTGTATTGCGTGAAGTAGAGTGAGGAGTGATGTCACTAGAGTGGAGAGTCAAAAAAGTATCTTGGTTCTATCTTTATAACTCGCTCCGCCAACAAGTCTAACTTGTCATGGACAATTTATACATCAAAACGTAGGTATTCTTGTCTCGTTTCAGCCAATATGGTCATTTATACGATATGAATTATACTTCGCTCAGCGAGCTTTCAAAGGACAAGATTTCAGAATCTGTCTCCATTCACTGCCATGTTAAACATCGTCCACATTTCTGAGCAAAACACAGAGCGAAGCACTTTTTTAAATCGCTGATACGCCAACATTTTTAAGTTTATCAGCATGAATTTTATATCAATACGTTCACAAAGGCCTTCTGGTGCCCACAAGGAGGTTATTTGACTGAAATAACTTTTCATTTTGCCCGTCTGACCATTTGTTTGAGAGCTGGTTTAGTGTCTGAGGAGCTGCGGTTTCCAACAGGTGAAGGGTACAGCAGCTGCATCGTTAACAGATTACAGATCAAAGAGATGGCATCACAGAGATGAAAGGCTTCCTAGCTGTGTTTACAAACATGGCCACTGATCATATGTAGCCATGGCGACCGTTTCCCAGACACTGCAATACTCTGTTAGTGTGTCTCAAATGCGCACTTCCGTAAGTGCACTAACAGAAGTGCACTTTGTACACTACGTACTTACTTGCATAGTACGTAAAATTTGACTGGGGAAATCGCGCACTTCATTGATGTACACCGAAATGACGATCACAACAGCTCAGTCCTCCTCCTTCTTCTTCTGTGAAATTGTGATTTGCACCCAGACAGAGAGCCCCCCCCACCACCTATTGTCGCCCGCAAAAAATACATTTCTGCTTTGGTAATCAAGATGAATATGATTGTGTTTATTGTTGCCTGTATCTGCCCTCTTTTCACGAGAATGAGAGGATTGACGCCGCCATCGTATCCTCTGCCTCCTTTTAACAGAAAATACCGGAATGTTGATATTCATACTTTTGCTCTTAAATAATTTTTAAAAAACACCCAAAACTAGCCATGATGAGTTATTTCAGCAAAAGTGGAGCAATTAAAATTGTACAACGGACGTGCTAACTTAAAGAATAAATGTTTTATTACCATTATTATTATAATAATTAATTCCATTTGTTCTGCTTGTTATACTGATGTATTTGCTTTGAGCTGCTGTAGTACAGATATTTCCCCTGTGTGGATTTCACATTTTAGAAGCTGGAACTAGTGACTTTGGGTTATTTTTGATAAATGACTTCATTATTAATCTATTAATTACAGTGACAATACAAGAGTAAAAACAGAGGAAACCCAATATACATTTAAATAGATCCTATTTTATTTTTCATTTCATGAATGCTGCTTAGTCATGCAAAGTGCAACGCTAAAGAAAACAAACACATTCAGTACAGTTTTATTTTAAAAGACGGTCCTGTGTTACTTCTACAGGCTCCAGACCCCGGCAGTACTGCCGTGCCGGGCCACTGTGCATCGTGCTGTCCACAAAACCAGCAGGAAAGTCCTGTCTGTCCTCCCCAGCTCGTTAGTCTTCCTTTGCGCGGTTGGCGGGTCAGCAGCCTTCCACAGGGTTGTTGGCAGCATTGACGGCGGCCACATCCGTGTGTGCCCCAGCAGAGGATGCGGATCAGGGCAGAAACAGCACTGTTAATACACATTAACATACTTTAACGTTGCTGCTAACGCAGCTTTGTGTAGCTATATTTACAAGATAATATTCTAACGCTGACATCTTCTACAGGGACGATAGTTTAACACAATAAACAACAATATACTACAACACATGTAACGTTAGCTTAGAAACTATTTGCCGTGTATGGTTAAACTGTGCCGCTGTTAGCTAGCTAAGGTTAGCTTGCTAGCATGTCAAATTACGGTACCAATAAACGTTATAACTCGCGATACAAATATCATTAAAAACTGTAAGATTAACCAACATATACAAATCCAGTTCATTATATGTTATAAGTATAGCAAAAAGACTCATGTTCAACTTACATTTGTATTGCTCTGTCGGTCTGCTATCGCGTCTTCGGGCGCCATTAACGAAAGTTTTCCGACTGTTGTTAGCTCCGCCCCTTCCGCTACGTAGCCAAGATGGCGACCGTTGAGTGTGGAAAGTGTCCATCGATCCACACTCAATTTTATGACGGTTTTGAGTGCACCATCCGGTATTTAAGTGTACTGCACTTGACCGCACTTCGACAATGTGAACGCACTATGTACTCAAAAGTTAGTATTTAGTACAGAAGTGCGCGATTTGAGACACACTATGTATGTCTGTCTATAGCACATTAAACAAATGCTTGGTGGTGGCGCAGTGGTTATGACACATGCCTCTCATGTGGAGACCCGGTTTGATTCCCAAGCGATATCTAACTAATGTGTTACCCATGAAGATGGTGAACCCCTAGTGATGGCCCAGTGGATATGGATGGGGGTTTGAGCTGTAGTACATCAACCCTGACTAAGGCATTTAAACCTTTTTACATTAGTGGTGTGATTCAACTTAATTACAACTTCTTTTCTATCGATTATTACAACTTTTACTAATTTAGGCTATTCAACCAGGTTTGCTTTAGCAATTCAGCTATTCAGCATTTTTCAACTATTCTCACTAATTCAATATCTTCTTACTGATTTAAGCTATTTATCCAGTTTAGCTTTAGCATTTCAATTTTTTTCACATCTTTTTACATTAGTGGTGTTTTTCAACTTAATTACAACGGTTCCTACTTTTTTTAACTATTCTTACAACTTTTACTGATTTAAGCTATTCAACCAGGTTAGCTTTAGCAATTCAGCTATTCAGCATTTTTCTATTCTCACTACTTCAACATCTTCTTACTGATTTAAGCTGTTTCTCCAGTTTAGCTGGTGTTTTTTTTAAACATTTTTCCACCTTTTTTACATTAGTGGTGTTATCCAACTTAATTAAAACCATTCCTACTTTTTCAACTATTTTTACAACTTTTACTGATTTAAGGTTAGCTTTAGCAATTCAGCTATTCAGTATTCCCCCGCATTTTCTGCAGGAAATGCATTTTCTAGTATGTAACTGAGATTTGGAGATCTGGATCCAGGGGGTCGGTGGTTTACATTTGGGTTTTATTTATTTTCTATTTATTATTATTATTATTATCTTAATTGTTAATCATATGTATCTGTTTATGTATAGGTTTGTATTTGTGAATATATATTTTATGCTCTATTTTTGTTATGTGAATATACCTATTATATTAATATAATATTTAT
>JABXJD010001489.1:85000-86418 GCA_013375575.1 Percina caprodes | reverse complement strand
ACACACACACACACACACACACACACAGACACACACAGACACACACACACACACACACACACACACACACACACACACAAAGTTAGTTAGTTGTGATCACAAAATACTCTACAGGACCTTTTACTATTAGAGGGAATTAAGGAGATTATGAAGGAAGGAAGAGAAGGAAGAAGGAGGTGAAGGAGATTATGAAGGAAGGAAGAGAAGGAGGTGAAAGAGATTATGAAGGAAGGAAGAGATGGAAGAAGGAGGTGAAGGACATTATGAAGGAAGGAAGCGAAGGAAGAAGGAGGTGAAGGAGATTATGAAGGAAGGAAGAAGGAGGTAAAGGAGATAAGGAAGGAAGAAGGAGGTGAAGGAGATTATGAAGGAAGAAGGAGGTAAAGGAGATAAGGAAGGAAGAGAAGGAAGAAGGAGGTGAAGGAGATTTTTAAGGTGGACTCTTGCGGTTCAGGAAGTCTGATGGACTCCCGTTACACTGTCCTGTTTCTCTTTTTTGAGTCTTCTCCTTCACTCTCCCCCCCTCTCCTGGGGAGCTCCCCCCATCTTCCTCCCAGGGATTCGGCCGACGGGGAGGAGGGGGAGGAGGGGAGGCAGCCATGTGCTTCTCATTAAGCGCTGCGGAAATAAGTGCTGACCCGTTTGTTCAGGAGGGCGTCCATTTACAGCTGACCGGACGGGAGACAGAGGTAGAGGGTGGAGAGAGACAGAGATATAGAGGGGAGAGAGGGGAGAGAGAGATAGGGGGAGAGGGGGAGAGAGAGATATAGAGGGGAGAGAGGGGGAGAGAGAGATATAGAGGGGGAGAGAGGGAGAGAGAGTTATAGAGGGGGAGAGAGGGAGAGGGGAGATATAGAGGTGAGAGGGAGATATAGAGGGTGAGAGAGAGATATAGAGGAGAGAGAGAGAGATAGAGAGGGGGGAGAGGGGAGACAGAGATAGAGGGGAGAGAAGGGAGACAGAGATGGGGAGAGAAGGGAGACAGAGATATAGAGGGGGAGAGGGGAGACAGAGATATAGAGGGAGAGAGAGAGAGTTATAGAGGGGAGAGAGAGGAGGGAGATATAGAGGTGAGAGGGAGATATAGGCGTGAGAGAGAGATATAGAGGGGAGAGGGAGAGAGAGATAAAGAGGGGAGAGAGGGAGACAGAGATATAGGGGAAAGAGAGGGAGACAGAGATATAGAGGGGAGAGGAGAGAGAGTTATAGAGGGGAGAGAGGGAGAGGGGAGATGAGGGTGAGAGGGAGATATAGAGGTGAGAGAGATATAGAAGAGGGAGAGAGGGGAGACTGAGATATAGAGGAAGAGAGGAGAGGAGAGAGAGGAGACAGGATATAGAGGGGTGAGAGAGGGAGGGGAGAGAGGAGAGAGAGAGGGGAGAGAGGGAGAGAGATAAAGAGGGGGAGAGAGGAGACTG
>JABXJD010001489.1:67500-72500 GCA_013375575.1 Percina caprodes | reverse complement strand
GGGGAGAGGGGAGACAGTGAGAGAGAGGAGACAGTAGAGAGGGGAGACAGTGTGAGGGAGGGGGAGACAGTGAGAGAGAGGGAGAGAGACCCTGTCCAATCAGGTCAGACGACCTGTAGCTGCGTGGCGTGTGGTTGTCATTTTGGTTCCCATGGTAACAGCTTATATTAGGCATTCCCCTGTGTCTTGAACGCAGCATAAAGACACCCCCCCCCCAGTGCTGCTAATGAGCAGCGCCACCAGCTAGCGGTTAGCGGTTAGCTTACATGCTTGGCTTGGCCGCTGACGGCAGACCGTCACGTCTGCTTTCTCCTACACCAAAACTGCACTTGAACTCACCACGCAGATTACATCGTCCCTATACTAAGATCAGCTCCACTGCTAGGACACGTCCTCACCTCATGTTGTCTTAATGTTGTCCTCTCGTTGTCCTCATGTTGTCTTAATGTTGTCTTCATGTTGTCCTCATGTTGCCCTCATGTTGTCTTCATGTTGTCCTCTCGTTGTCCTCATGTTGTCTTAATGTTGTCTTCATGTTGTCCTCATGTTGCCCTCATGTTGTCTTCATGTTGTCCTCATGTTGCCCTCATGTTGTCCTCATGTTGTCTTCATGTTGTCTTCATGTTGTCTTAATGTTGTCCTCATGTTGTCTTCATGTTGTCTTAATGTTGCCTTCATGTTGTCCTCATGTTGTCTTCATGTTGTCTTCATGTTGTCTTCATGTTGTCCTCATGTTGTCCTCATGTTGTCCTCATGTTGTCCTCATGTTGTCTTCATGTTGTCTTCATGTTGTCTTAATGTTGTCTTCATGTTGTCTTCATGTTGTCTTCATGGTGTCCTCATGTTGTCCTCATGTTGTCCTCATGTTGTCTTCATGTTGCCCTCATTTTACCTTCTTTCTTTCTATCTTTCTTTCTTTATTCCTGCCTCTTTTTCAGACTTTACTCCTCTTCCACCTCTCTTCTGCTCTTCCCTTCATCACGTTCTCTCTTATTTTTCTGGTTTTCCAGTTTTCATTCTGTATCTTCTCGTCTTCCCTGTTCTCATTTTATCTCTCCTTCTGTTTTCATCTACCTCCCTCTCTTTCCCTTTCTCTCTCTCTCTCTCTCTCTCAATCTTTCCCTCTCTCTCCCTCTCTTATTATTCCTCTCTCTCTCTCTCTCTCTCTCTCGCTCTTTCTCTCTCTCTTGGTTTCGGGCCCGGTGCTGTTGGCTGATGTCCAGCATGGCATCAGCTGAGTGGGAGCAGGTGGAGCCCCCATCCCCCAAAACACACACACACACACACACACACACACAGACACACACACACACACACAGACACACAGACACACACACACACACACACAGACACACACACACACACAGACACACACACACACACACTTACTTCTGGTCCTGCAGTATTTTTTTAGCCTAAAACGGCATAGACATCATCCTGTCTCCATGGTGACGTCTGTGTCGAGTTTTTAAGTTTCTGCTCACGTCTGATTGGTCGGCCGTTTTCTAAGTGTTGCAGGAAGGCCCCCCATAACCCGAAATCACTCAGACGTAGCGTTGAATCTTCCCTGCATGTGAAAGATCATAGAAAGGGGAACAGCTTGGTGTGATGTCTGCCGCCACACACACACACACACACACACACACACACACACACACACACACACTCACACACTCACACACACACTCACTCACACACACTCCCACACACACACACACACACACACACAAACGCCCAAAACATCACGGACACGATCACCCCAACCTCTCACTTCATCCCGTTCGGGGGTTGAGACAAAAAAACGACAAAAACTCTTAAAAAAGCAACAGAAAAGTTGAAAAATGTGTTACACAAGTACACAAGTACACAGGTACACAGGTACGCAGGTCTACAGGTACGCAGGTACACAGGTACACAAGTACACAGGTACACAGGTACGCAGGTCTACAGGTACGCAGGTACACAGGTACACAAGTACACAGGTACACAGGTACACAAGTACACAAGTACACAGGTATACAGGTATACAGGTATACAGGTACACAAGTACACAAGTACAGAAGTACATAGGTCTACAGGTACGCAGGTCTACAGGTACGCAGGTCTACAGGTACGCAGGTCTACAGGTACGCAGGTCTACAGGTACGCAGGTCTACAGGTACGCAGGTACACACAGTTGACAGTTTGCAGATTATCTTTACCAAGAAAGTTCATTTATTAAAAGGTGTTTATCCGTCTCACCACACACACACACACACACACTTATATACACACACACACACTCACACACACTTATATACACACACACACTCACATGCACACACACACACACACACACACTTATATACACACACACACACTCACATGCACACACACACACACTCACATGCACACACACGCACACACTCACATGCACACACACACATGCACACACACTTATATACACACACACACACTCACACACACATACACACAGACACACACACACTCGCACACACACACACACATTTTATCAAACTTCACATTGACAGCAAGAAGTATTCAGATCCTTTGTTACTGCAGTAAAGTACTAGTACCACACTGTAAATACTCTGTTACAGTTCTAGTCCTGCAGGGAAAATATTACTACAGTAAAAGTCTGAAAGTATCATCAAGAAAAAGTAGTTAAAACCAAAATAAAGGCATAAACGGCCCAAAAATAACCTTTAAAAACAAGAAAGAAACGTCAAAATAAATCCCGAAATCACTGAAAAGCCCCAAAAACGTCAAAATGTAATTGTTTTGTATTTTACAATAAATACATAAGATTGTAATTTCCCCTCGCGCGACTAATAAAGTATACATAATTATTATTAAATACTGCAAATGGAAGTACTCTACCTGTACTGTAGAAGGAGTTCCCAGTAACCTACTGACAGGAAGTCGCTGATTTCTCAGCCTGAGGTCAGTTTGAATCAGCTGTGTCGCGTCGGGAGCGATCCATCGATGTTATCGAACCCCCGTTTAATTGGCGTGATGTCATCGCGTCTCTCTGTGTCGACCTTGGTCGCCGGCGCGTTGATTGGCCGAGTCGTGACGGGCAGCCGGAGACGAGTCTGGCCGCAGTGAATCTGCAGATTGTCTCGTTAAATCACGCCGGCGGTCCTCCTATTAACATAAAAGCTTCTGTTCATTAACCTCGGGCGACTCCCCCCGCTGCTCCGCCCCCCTGCCGCTCCGTGAGCCCCCCGCCGCAGAGACAGGAAGCTGCAGACGGAGACATCAGCTCAGGTCCACGCTGATTCATTTAGAAAGAGCTGGGACAGAAAACTGAGACAAACTTCACTTTATTACTGAACACACACACACAGATACACACACACACAGATACACACACACACACACACACACACAGATACACACACACACACACAGATACACACACACACACACACACACAGATACACACACACACACAGATACACACACACACACAGATACACACACACACACACAGATACACACACACACAGATACACACACACACACACACAGATACACACACACACACACACACACACAGATACACACACACACACAGATACACACACACGTACACACACAGATACACACACACACACATACACACACACACACACACACACAGACACACACACTCAGATACACACACACACACAGATAGATACACACACACAGATACACTCACACACAGATAGATACACACACACACACAGATACAAACACACACACTCACAGATACACACACACACACACACAGATAGATACACACACCCACAGATACACACACACGCACGCACACACACACAGATACACACTCACACAGATACACACACACATACAGATACACACACAGACACATACACACACACACATACAGATACACACACACACAGATACACACACACAGGTACACACACATACACATAGATACACACACATATACACACACACACACATTGACACATAGCACACTTTATATTGCACATACTTTATATTGCACATGCTTTATATTGCTCATACTTTATATTGCACATACTTTATATTGCTCATACTTTATATTGCACATGCTTTATATTGCACATACTTTATATTGCACATGCTTTATATTGCACATGCTTTATATTGCACATACTTTATATTGCTCATACTTTATATTGCACATACTTTATATTGCTCATACTTTATATTGCACATACTTTATATTGCACATACTTTATATTGCACATGCTTTATATTGCACATACTTTATATTGCACATGCTTTATATTGCTCATACTTTATATTGCACATACTTTATATTGCACATACTTTATATTGCACATGCTTTATATTGCTCATACTTTATATTGCACATACTTTATATTGCTCATACTTTATATTGCACATACTTTATATTGCACATACTTTATATTGCACATGCTTTATATTGCTCATACTTTATATTGCACATGCTTTATATTGCACATGCTTTATATTGCTCATACTTTATATTGCACATACTTTATATTGCACATGCTTTATATTGCACATACTTTATATTGCACATACTTTATATTGCACATACTTTATATTGCACATACTTTATATTGCACGTGCTTTATATTGCACATACTTTATATTGCACGTACTTTATATTGCTCATACTTTATATTGCACGTGCTTTATATTGCACATACTTTATATTGCACATACTTTATATTGCACATGCTTTATATTGCACATACTTTATATTGCTCATACTTTATATTGCACATGCTTTATATTGCACATACATTATATTGCTCATACTTTATATTGCACATACTTTATTTTGCACATGCTTTATATTGCACATTCTTTATATTGCACATACTTTATATTGCACATACTTTATATTGCACATACATTATATTGCACATACTTTATATTGCACATACTTTATATTGCACATACATTATATTGCACATACTTTATATTGCACATTTATATTGCACATACTT
>JABXJD010001489.1:57500-62500 GCA_013375575.1 Percina caprodes | reverse complement strand
TACACTACACACTGCGCACACGCACGCGCAGACACACACACACCCAGGCTGGAGTTACAGTAACACGCACACGCACACACACACACACACACACACACACACACACACACACACCTACCTTCCCGATCTAAGATTAGATCCGACAGATATGTATTCTCCGCTATGTTTAACACAGGTGAGTCTGCCTTTTTTTAAGTTTTCTAAATTATCTTAACTGTGTTTTTTTTGTAGCCGAGCTCGCGCACAGGTCTCCTATGGAGAGCCTGCTGTACATTAAGGACCGTATAGACTCTATAGAGTCTGCGGAACACAGGCTGCTCACTCTCGAGCTGCCGTCTTTCCTCTCCGCAGCAGCACATGGCGGACAAGCGCAGGTTTCCCTTCATTTAATCATTTAATCTGAGCATTAATTTCTTCATATTTATTGCACTTTGGTCGGCAACTTTCCCCCCGCACAACCCCGCTGTGTTTGAGTTGTTTTCTGTGGAGCTTTGAGCCGCGGCTTGTGTCTGTTTCTCTGCGGGCTGCACCGCTCTGCCCCCGGCTTCTCGTCGGACTGAAGCCCCGGCTCAGGCTGCCGCTGCCCGGCCAGCCCGACCGGAACTCCGGCTCACAGTTACGGCTTTAGCTGTCGATGTATAGCCTAAGTTTTTTTTTTTTTTTTTTATTCCCCACAACCTTTTTAGCGTAAACTTCCAAGGCCGTAATTTGCGCAAAATGTGGGCGCGTAAAGTAATCCCCGTCCGGCCGTAATCGGTACGCGTAAACTTGGCTCCGTTGGCTGTTTTCTTTCCCTCAAAACTTTCCATCTGTGGCTCCTCTCGCCACTCTTGACTTACAGAAAGACTCATTGAGTCTGATTTTCACGCTGCACGTGTGTGTGCGAGTTCACGCCATGTTTCTGGGCTCCGTGATGTGCCAAACTGGCTTCGTATGTGTGCAGAAATAAAGAGTTTGTGTGTGTGACGCAGGGTCAGGACACAGGGAGGATGGATCTGGGTCTTCGGCTGCAGGAGGCTCTGGGGAGGGGGGGGCGGCTGCATGTATTGAACCCTGCAGGTTGATCCAGTCCAGTATAAAATCAAAGTGGATTTGATCATTAATTGCTTCCTTCCTCTTCTTCAGCGGGCCTCTGGAGGAGCCTGCTCACACACCTGCAGAACAAAACATCCCAAATACATCAGATGTGTGAGAGGTGACCTGAGGTGACACAGCAGCCGAAATACCCCCAAAAATGTCCCACCTGCAAACTGACATCCAACCAATTAGAGATTTCTTCCCCTTACACTTATTACAATTAATTGTATTACAGCCATATTGCATATTTTCCACCAGACTTAATTTTTTCCATCTTTAAATAAACAAATAAAATTCCATTAAAATATCCTTCCTCTGCCGCAGTGTTGTGTTCAGTGTCAGAGGTTAAAAAAAGGATTTGAGAGCTTTTTTTGGGTGTGACCTCATGGAGAGCCTGGCTGCAGATTTGGGCTTCCTCTTGTAGGAATTATCGTCTTAATCTCCTGAAATTAGCCACAGCCAATAGACACAAATAGAACAAATCACACCCAATTATATTTAATATAAATAATATTATTTCAGTTCTGCATCTGACACGCGCATATTTAAATCCCAAAATGATTTTAAATGCATGTCATTGCCAGGATTGCTTTGAAATGAAATTAGATGTCACATTTCTTTTTATTATTTATCGCTAAAATTAGTTCCTTAAATAACAAAAATAAATCCCACATATTTAATTATATAAATTATACATGAAATGATCCCGTAAATAAATGATCCAGTCACGTCTTTTCTGGAACATTTGGGATATTTCTCTCTCTCTGTCTCTCGGTTCATCATCTTTCTTTTTTTGGGGGGGGGGGGGGGGGAGGGGGGGGGTGGAGATGTCCAAATTTCAGCAAAATAACACCTAATTATAGCAAAATAACTTCCTTTTCTTGCATTCTGGTGAATATTTCACCCGATTTTCTGTCTTTTTCTGCATCAAATTATGGTGTAAATGTCTTTATATGGAGGAATTATAATAGTTTTTTTGGGGGTATGGGTGCAGGGGGGGGGATTGCACTGCCCCCTGTAAATCCCAGCTATGGTACATCTGTGTTGTTGTTGTTGTTGTTTTGCCGCAGCGTTGTGGTGTTGCATGCTGGGCCGTGGAGCCGCTGTGGAGCGGCGAGCTTCACCGTTTAATCTGATTATCAGCCGGTAAAACCGTTAATCAGCAGACGGCGTCGCGTTGACAAATCCTGCTCACCCGGGACGCCCCCCCCCCCGACTCCCCCCCCCCTCGACTCCTCGCCAACTCCCCCCCAAACTCCTCGTCAACTCCCCGACTCCCCCGACTCCCCCAAACTCCTCGCCAACTCCCCCCCGACTCCCTTCCCCCCAAACTCCCCCCAAACTCCCCCCCCTCGACTCCCCCCAACTCCTCCGCTCTCTCAGCCCTTCACTCTTACTGAGGTGTCTTAATCGCTGATATTTCTGATTATTCTCCCTCATTGAATGGAAGAAGTGTGTGTGTGTGTGTGTGTGTGTGTGTGTGTGTGTGTGTGTGTGTGTGTGTGTGTGTGTGTGTGTGTGTGTGTGTGTGTGTGTCTGTGTGTGTGTGTGTGTGTGTGTGTGTGTGTGTGTGTGTGTGTGTGTGTGTGTGAGGCTTTTAATCCCTCCTCAAACAATCCAACCTACCTGGAACGAACACGGCCTTTTTTTATTTTGTCCTCATGTTGTCTTCATGTTGTCCTCATGTTGCCCTCATGTTGTCCTCATGTTGTCTTCATGTTGTCTTCATGTTGTCCTCATGTTGTCCTCATGTTGTCCTCATGTTGTCCTCATGTTGTCTTCATGTTGCCCTCATGTTGTCCTCATGTTGTCCTCATGTTGTCCTCATGCTACCTTCATGTTGTCCTCATGTTGTCTTCATGTTGCCCTCATGTTGTCCTCATGTTGTCCTCATGTTGTCCTCATGCTACCTTCATGTTGTCCTCATGTTGTCTTCATGTTGTCCTCATGTTGTCCTCATGTTGTCCTCATGTTGTCCTCATGTTGTCTTCATGTTGCCCTCATGTTGTCCTCATGTTGTCCTCATGTTGTCCTCATGCTACCTTCATGTTGTCCTCATGTTGTCTTCATGTTGCCCTCATGTTGTCCTCATGTTGTCCTCATGTTGTCCTCATGCTACCTTCATGTTGTCCTCATGTTGTCTTCATGTTGTCCTCATGTTGTCCTCATGTTGTCCTCATGCTACTTTCATGTTGTCCCCATGTTGTCCTCATGTTGCCTTCATGTTGTCTTCATGTTGTCCTCATGTCGTCCTCATGTCGTCCTCATGTTGCCCTAATGTTGTCCTCATGTCGTCCTCATGTCGTCCTCATGTTGTCCTCATGTTATCTTCATGTTATCCTCATGTTGTCTTCATGTTGTCCTCATGTTGTCCCCATGTTGCCCTCATGTTGTCCTCATGTTGCCCTCATGTTGTCTTCATGTTGTCCTCATGTTGTCCTCATGTTGTCCTCATGTTGTCCCCATGTTGTCCTCATGTTGCCCTCATGTTGTCCTCATGTTGTCCCCATGTTGTCCTCATGTTGTCTTCATGTTGTCCTCATGTTGTCTTCATGTTGTCCTCATGTTGTCCTCATGTTGTCCACATGTTGCCCTCATGTTGTCCTCATGTTGTCCTCATGTTGTCCCCATGTTGTCCTCATGTTGTCCCCATGTTGTCCCCATGTTGTCCCCATGTTGTCCCCATGTTGTCCTCATGTTGTCCCCATGTTGTCCCCATGTTGTCCCCATGTTGTCTTCATGTTGTCTTCATGTTTTCTTCATGTTGCCCTCATGTTGCCCTCATGTTGTCCTCATGTTGTCTTCATGTTGTCCTCATGATGTCCTCATGTTGTCCTCATGTTGTCTTCATGTTGTCCCCATGTTGTCCCCATGTTGTCTTCATGTTGTCCTCATGTTGCCCTCATGTTGTCCCCATGTTGTCCCCATGTTGTCCCCATGTTGCCCTCATGTTGTCCCCATGTTGTCCTCATGTTGTCCTCATGTTGTCCTATATCAATGTTCTTTTTAATTCCCCAAAATAACATGATTGATTCCACACAACGCTCTTTGCCAAGTACAAATCTCTACTTTCATTAATTTCGGGGCGTCTTATTCAATTTTATAGCATTTGAAACCAAATTGAAGTGTTTTTGAAATAGTATTGAGAGTAAAAGTTGACATATTCCAGTCTGTGATTATCATCAACATCCATTCCTTTAATTTTAGTCTCAATAATTCCTAATTTCTGCTTTTCTAACTCAAACATTAGGTATAATTTCCTATAAATGAGCTTTATTGACCATAAATTCCTAAAATAACTGTAAAACTAAAGTTAATAAGTTAGTGTTACGTCAAAAAACATCAAAAAAGGGACAAAAGTTTTGAAAAAAGGGACAAAAACTTAAAAAGTTAAAAACATTGATAAAAAGTGTTGATTTTTAATTTTGACAATAAATTAACATTTAATTAATTTTCTGCATCCTGGTGCAGATGTCTCTAATTATGTAAAGGAACTCATAGTTTTTAGGAGTTTTATTTTGCGGAGCATTGACATTGCATTGGGCAGTTTACATCATTGGGGGTTGTAACCCCCGGGTCTTCCAACAACATCTTATTATCCAGATTATCTCCATAAATTAACCTTTTGTAGTTTTTTTTCTGCAACAGTTTCTTCCTTTTTGGCATCACGTTACGGTGCAAATGTCTTTATTTATGTAAAGGACCCCCAACCCCCGTTAGTTACGCTTACATCGTGACAAACTTTAGGAATATTGTGGTTTTAATGGGCGACGTTTTCAGAATTTGTGGCGCTTGACATTCAGCGTTGAACGTTATTTAACGTTATTTAACGTTATTTAACGTTGGTTAGGATGAAAGGAAGGAGGAATACATAAGGGAGGATAGGAAAATGGAAGGAAGGAAAGGAGGTAGGGTAGAGAAGA
>JABXJD010001489.1:40000-42500 GCA_013375575.1 Percina caprodes | reverse complement strand
TCGATGGCCACACACACACACACACACACACACACACACACACACACACACTCCCCCCGCTCTGCTTCCTGCTAATTAAATTCCTGCGCTGTCCATTAGACGGATAGAGTGAGCGGGACTGCTGACTCAACACAGGTAGGGCAGCTCCTCGCCGTAATGGCTGCAGAGCTCGAGTGCCCGAGCAATTCATCTGGCCGTCCCGCTTTACACTTCCCTGGGTCACCGCAGGCTTTCAAGGGTGGGGGGGGAGGGTGGGGGGAGGGTGGGGGGAGGGAGGGAGGGGGGGGGTAATAGCGTCAAAACGCTTTAATTCTCAAACGGACACTCTGCAAGGATGTGTCCTCTAAAATGTACTGACAGGCTCTTTCTGTCGTCTCTCTTTGAGCCGCAGGACTCAACCTGGTCCACTTCCTGTCTGTAAGGGGGGGAGTTAAGGAGAAAACACAAGACTTTCACCTGGAAACAGGTGTTCATGTCCTGGAGAAGAATGGTAGTGTTACAGAAATGTTGAAAAAAGCGTCAAAAAGTGATAAAAAGTATCTCAAACGCGACAAAAAAAGCGTAAAAAAGGGTAAAAAATGTCTAAAAAACTTCCTGGGAGAAAACACAAGACTTTCACCAGGAAACAGGTGTTCATGTCCTGGAGAAGTTAAGGAGAAAACACAAGACTTTCACCAGGAAACAGGTGTTCATGTCCTGGAGAAGTTAAGGAGAAAACACAAGACTTTCTCCAGGAAACAGGTGTTCATGTCCTGGAGAAGTTAAGGAGAAAACACAAGACTTTCTCCAGGAAACAGGTGTTCATGTCCTGGAGAAGTTAAGGAGAAAACACAAGACTTTCACCAGGAAACAGGTGTTCATGTCCTGGAGAAGTTAAGGAGAAAACACAAGACTTTCACCAGGAAACAGGTGTTCATGTCCTGGAGAAGTTAAGGAGAAAACACAAGACTTTCACCAGGAAACAGGTGTTCATGTCCTGGAGAAGTTAAGGAGAAAACACAAGACTTTCACCAGGAAACAGGTGTTCATGTCCTGGAGAAGTTAAGGAGAAAACACAAGACTTTCACCAGGAAACAGGTGTTCATGTCCTGGAGAAGTTAAGGAGAAAACACAAGACTTTCACCAGGAAACAGGTGTTCATGTCCTGGAGAAGTTAAGGAGAAAACACAAGACTTTCACCAGGAAACAGGTGTTCATGTCCTGGAGAAGTTAAGGAGAAAACACAAGACTTTCACCAGGAAACAGGTGTTCATGTCCTGGAGAAGTTAAGGAGAAAACACAAGACTTTCACCAGGAAACAGGTGTCCATGTCCTGGAGAAGTTAAGGAGAAAACACAAGACTTTCACCAGGAAACAGGTGTTCATGTCCTGGAGAAGTTAAGGAGAAAACACAAGACTTTCACCAGGAAACAGGTGTCCATGTCCTGGAGAAGTTAAGGAGAAAACACAAGACTTTCACCAGGAAACAGGTGTTCATGTCCTGGAGAAGTTAAGGAGAAAACACAAGACTTTCACCAGGAAACAGGTGTCCATGTCCTGGAGAAGTTAAGGAGAAAACACAAGACTTTCTCCAGGAAACAGGTGTTCATGTCCTGGAGAAGTTAAGGAGAAAACACAAGACTTTCACCTGGAAACAGGTGTTCATGTCCTGGAGAAGAATGGTAGTGTTACAGAAATGTTCAAGAAAGCGTCAAAAAGTGATAAAAAGTATCTCAAACGCGACAAAAAAAGCGTAAAAAAGGGTAAAAAATGTCTAAAAAACTTCCTGGGAGAAAACACAAGACTTTCACCAGGAAACAGGTGTTCATGTCCTGGAGAAGTTAAGGAGAAAACACAAGACTTTCACCAGGAAACAGGTGTTCATGTCCTGGAGAAGTTAAGGAGAAAACACAAGACTTTCTCCAGGAAACAGGTGTTCATGTCCTGGAGAAGTTAAGGAGAAAACACAAGACTTTCACCAGGAAACAGGTGTTCATGTCCTGGAGAAGTTAAGGAGAAAACACAAGACTTTCTCCAGGAAACAGGTGTTCATGTCCTGGAGAAGTTAAGGAGAAAACACAAGACTTTCACCAGGAAACAGGTGTTCATGTCCTGGAGAAGTTAAGGAGAAAACACAAGACTTTCACCAGGAAACAGGTGTTCATGTCCTGGAGAAGTTAAGGAGAAAACACAAGACTTTCACCTGGAAACAGGTGTTCATGTCCTGGAGAAGTTAAGGAGAAAACACAAGACCTT
Organism: Percina caprodes; assembly: GCA_013375575.1. Taxonomy (NCBI): domain Eukaryota; kingdom Metazoa; phylum Chordata; class Actinopteri; order Perciformes; family Percidae; genus Percina; species Percina caprodes. The sequence continues at coordinate 40,265 of JABXJD010001489.1, read as the reverse complement.
CACCAGGAAACAGGTGTTTCTGGGTGTTTTCCGACGCGTTGCTTAGCAACAAAGTCCGTCAGCTGATAGAACCATTCGAGCGTCTCTGAGCTATAAACACAAGAGATGAGTTTATTTTAGGTTTATGAAGCATTTAATTAGACTGCAATTTATTAATATATATATGTGTGTGTGTGTGTGTGTGTAGTCAGAGTCCTTGGCAGCGGCTGAGGGTTCGAATCCGACCCATGACCCTTTCCTCTATCTCTCTCTCTCCCTCCCTCTC